>JAVJIF010010301.1:0-124533 GCA_038442645.1 Agave tequilana
TCATTCTGTCACTATGACCAACCATGATCATTCTAAGGATATTAAACCCTAGAAATTCTCCGGCAGATACTTTAAGAGGTGGGAAAACCAGATGAAGTACAAGTTAAACACTTTATGACTCATTTCAGTCACAAATGATTCAATTCCTGCACTCTCTCCTAAACCATCACCTACCAAATCATCACCTGTTGAAACTCTCCTTCAACTCCTTCCTCCTACATCTATTGAAACCTGAGGAGATTGACCATCATTGTTTTCACAGAATTCTTAGTGCACTCTCTAATAGTTTATATGACATTTATTATGAATATAAGAGTGTCAAAGAACTATGGACAGCGCTTAAGAAATAATATGACCTCGATGATGTAGGAATCAAAAGATTCACCTCCTACTCCTTCAATAAATTCTTGATGTTTAACAGCAAACATATCAATAATCAACTTCATGAATTCAATATTTTATCTGACACCTTCAATCGAAAGGGAACCATCTCCGACGATTACAAAGTGTCAAGTCTTCTTGATAAACTCCCTCATTCCTGGTGAAATACTGGAGACATTCGTCACAAGTAAGGTGACATTACCCTTGTTTAAGCCCTAAAAGCGATTAGCATAGAAGACCAGCATAGGCAAAACTCCAAAACCAAATCAGAAATGAAAGCTAAAGTGAACTTGGTGAAGGATAAGCCTAAACACAAAATTTATGATTCCCAAGGGCAAGAAGTTCAAGAAACTTAATCACTTTCATTTTTCTCCTCATGCAAACTCTTCTTCGTTCAAACATTTTCAATCTTAGTCCTTCAAACCTAAAACCTCTAGCCAGAAGACCAATGGAAGGTTCTGCTACGTCTGTGGAGAACCAATCACTTAACGCCTCAATGTTTCAACCGAAAGACGAAATCAGTCAAAGCTCAACTAAAAGGAAACGGGGGAAATGGCGAGCACAAGGTCAATATGGTAGAACTGAACTCTAACTCTTTTAGGTTAGATTCTTCTCTTCCTATTGTCAACTCAATTACTTTCTCCTCGGATTGGTAGTTAGACTCAGGAGCCAATATTCATATATTTACTGACTGCTCTTGATTTAAATCCTATTAGGAATAATGTGGAGGAAGCGTGAGCCTGACAGATGACTCCACTAGAGAGATAATGGGAACCGAACGCATTGATCTCAAGATGACCTCCGGGAAAGTTCTGGCCCTTCAAGGCGTCCTGCATATACCCACACTTCGGAGAAATCTGATCAACGAATCTTCTCTTCTTAGAGCTGGCTATAGGATAGCCAAAAATTCTAAAAAGTTTGTAATCTCCAAGTCTAGTGTTTTCATTGGAAAAGATTTTGTCTGTGATGGCATTTTCTGGCTCAATGTAATCAATTCTTCTGATAATAAAATTTCTATTACTCTTGCTTTGAATATTGAGTCTTGCGATATCTGGCATGGAAGATTGGGACATGTCAACTTCAATTCCATCAAGAAAATGATTAATTTGAATCTCATTCCTAATCTTCTTTTGACGCATCTTCTAAATGTGAAATATGTGTTCAAGGTACATGTCCGAACACCTTTTCATTCTATCACAAGAAACTATGAATCCCTCGAGCTTATTCATAATGATGTGTGTGACTCGAATAGAGTTCTCACCCAAGACAGTAGAAGATATTTTGTGACATTCATTACTGACTACTTCAAATTCTATTACACCTACCTTCTCAAATCCAAGGATGAAGTTCTCGATCGGCTTAAGGTGTATAAAGCTGAAGCTGAGAATCAACTTGAGAGAAAGATCAAGATCCTAAGATCCGATTGAGGAGAGTATACCTGAAATGATATGTCAGGATTCTGCCAAGAGCACGGTATTAATCATGAGGTAACTGCTCCCTACATACCTCAATCTAACGGTGTAGCTAAACGAAAGAACAGAACACTGATGGACATGGTGAATTGAATGTTACTCAGCTCAGGTGCACCCGAAAACCTTTGGGGAGAAGCTTTCATTTCTACCTGTTTCATTCTCAATAGAGTTTCCCAAAGAAACTCTGATGTTACTTCTTATGAACATTGAAAAGGAAGAACTCCTAACATTCAATTCTTTAAAGTCTAAAGTTATCTGGCTAAGGTTTCAATACCAGAACCGAAGAAGAGGAAAATCGACCTCAAGACTGTTGATAAATCTTTATCAGATATGCACTTGATAGCAATGTTAACTGATTCCTATTGATAACTCTGAGATCAGTGAAATATCCAACATTATCATTGAAGTTAAAAATATTGTCTACTTTAAAATATTTTTTCTTTCACATCTAGAATCCCTAGTGATCCTTCTTGCACTCTTTCTGTTTCTGATATCTCTTCTTCTAGTTCTGCTCCTACCACTGATTTTGAACCTAGAATATAGAACTTTCACATCTTTCGGTGAAGACTTCTTTATCTATCTTGTAGAAGGTGATCCTAGCTCCTTTAAGAAAGCAATAGACTCTTCTGAATCTCCTTTCTAGAAAAAGGCTATTGATATTGAGATCAAATCCATAATGGAGAATAACACTTGAATCCCACTGATCTTCCTCCAGGATGCAAACATGTAAGTTGTAAATAGATCTTTAAGAGTAAACTCTGACCTGATGGCACTGTCGATAAATACAAAGCCAGATTAGTTGCCAAGAGTTTCACCCAACAAAAGGGTGTTGACTTCTTTGACACCTATTCTCCTGTTGTCAGAATCTATTCTATCAAAATTCTCCTTGCACTTGCATCAATTCATAACATGTTCATACATTAAATGGATGTCAAACTGCTTTCTTGAATGGCGATCTCAAAGAAGAGATCTATATGGACCATCCAGAATAATTCATAGCCAAGAGACAAGAAAACAAAGTGCGCAAACTTGTAAAGTCACTGAATGGTCTAAAACAAGCACCTAAATAATGACACTTAACAAAGTTGTTTCACAAGTTGGATTCATTGTCCATGAACATGACAATGCATCTATTCTAAGAACTTTGATAATGATTATATCATCCTTTGTCTATATGTAAACGATATTTTATTCTTGGAACTTCTCCAGAGCAATCCAAAGGGTAAAGATTATCTCTTCCAAAACTTTGACATGAAGGATCTAGGTCATGCTGATATGATATGGGAATGAAAATATCCAGAATCTCTGGTGAAATTTCATTGAGTCTATCTCATAGCATTGAAAGAATGCTTCACAAATTTGATTTCTACAACTCTAAACCTATTTCTACACCCTATGATTCTTTAATTGCATTGAAGAAGAACACGGTTAAGCATGTGTCTTAGCTGGAATACTCTAAATTAATAGGTTCACTGCTCTACATTTTCAACAGAACTAGGCCTAACATCTCTTATGCAGGTAGGTAGATTAAGTAAATACACCAGTAACCCTAGTAGAGAACATTGGACTGCACTAGAGAGAGTTTTCAGATATCTTAGAGGCACAATTGGCTATTGTCTGACCTACACTGGATATCCTGATATTATAGAAGGATATAATGATGCCAACTGGGTCACTGACTCTCACAGTGTTAAGTCTACTACCAGATGTGTATTTATATTCGGTGGTGCTATTGTATCCTGTAAATCCTGCAAACAAACAGTAATTGCCAAGAGTATTATGAAGTCTAAGCCCATTGCTCTGGACACTACTTTCTTGGAAGCTGAATGGTTAAAGAATCTTATGTCTGAATTCTATATCATGCCTAGACTCATACTTTCAATCTTAATTCATATTGATTCAAGAGCCATCATTGAGATTCTAAAATAAGAGAATTTTAGCAAGAAGATGAACAGGCACATTCAAATCAGACTCTAAGTCTGCACGGCGCCTATTGGGCAAAGTTGTGATTCTGAATTTTGTGAAGTCCGAGAAGAATCTTACTGACCTATTGACTAAGGGTCTTTCTAGGAGTGTGGTCCTAGAATCATCGTGGGAGTGGGGTTAAGCCTATAGTAGAGTTCAACGGAAACCCAACTTACTTAATCGGGAGCTAGTTCCCTGATAAAGATTCAATGTGGTAGCAACAAGCTGGACTGGTGATACTCGTGTAGAGCATCGACTCGAATATGTTTATATCTTATACGTAGCATAGTAGCTACTGCCCCTTCTCTATGGTGACAATGCTCTTATAATATAGCTAAATAAAGCTCAGTTAAACTCTTAATAAGTCTGACGCATATAGTATGGGGGGTATAAGGTCCAGTTGTAGTACCCTTGGAGAACTTACCTACGTGAGAAGAACCGTGATGGTCGTGGTTGGGGGGCAAGGCTGACCCCTAGAAACTCTCATGAGTCGGTTAAGCATAACCTTTAATACTCAACCCGCTCGCTCAATATATAGAGACTTACTGTGTGTGTTTTTCATCAATATATAGTTAAAGAGGTCTAATTCAAGGCGTAGTCCATTATGTCTCTCAGGTGGTGATGAAATTCACTAAGAATAGATCAAGACTGCAAGCTATCGATCCCAAATCCACAGTATGATGTTGCCCAAATTGTCACCCCCCGCTTCCCAAAGTCGTGAAAACGGAGTCGCGACAAGAGTCAGCGACTTATATAGAAAAATACCCAACGTATACACGCTAAGCCTATAATAACCTGAACAAGCATATAATCACTAATATCATTGTAATAACACATATAGATGTTCACACATGATAACCGATGAATAGAGGAATAAAATAAGCAGTGAGTCCAATATAGGTAGTCAAAAACTCTTAATGAGTGTAAAATAAGGGGAGGGTGCACATGCACATAACGTATGAGCATACTATGAAAATATATACTAGAATAATACTAAAATAACATGCAAAACATGAATGGACAGTAATAAGGACAATCAATACGAGAATCAGATGTCTATAATATCATATAGGTATAATATAGACAGTTAATTATTATTAATTATGTCAACAAACATCAATTGTCACCTATAGTAAACGCATCGCATAATACGCCTACCACACGTGTCACTCGAGTTCCTATATTATTGAAACTTATAGGTTGGAGACATTATCTATGTTTTAAGTGGGTCCCGTACATACCCGGGACCACGGCCCAGACGCCTAGCGCTGAACCAGGCCATACCGCTAGGTACTCGGTAACAGTAACAGTAATCTTACTGTGAAACAGTAGAACAGTAAACAATAACATATGGGATGTCAGTCATCCCCCAGGAACTCTGCAGCGGAATCCTCAGTCAGCTGCGTAACCTGTATTTTAGATCCACCCAAAATATAGATGTTATCTCCTCCATCAATTTCCCCAATCTCAGTGTAAGTTATCCATTTTCATTATTATTACTTAATTCAATCAAATTTATGTTGCTCAGATTACTTGGACAATACAGTGACAGTAATGATACAGTAACAGTGGACAGTAATTGTATACACGGTAAACAATAATAATATGAACAGCAGTAGTAACCGTGTATATGATAAACAGTAAAATTGTACCTAGGGTTACGGTCTAACAATACTTTTCCAGTAACTTTCAATAATATGTTTGAACATTGATTCTTCACTATACAGTCCCATCGAGAATCAATCAAAATCTCATCCATCTAGAGCTGTACTAAAGAGATATCAGTAACTGATTCATCAACTCATAGTCTCAATAACGATCACTGTGAACATCAATTATTGAATCCAAGTCAAAGTATCTGATACCGTAACCCACAAGCTCAATAAACCAATAAGTGATTCTCTCATGTTAATTTACTGTAATCCTCTATGTCTATCAACATATATCCAAGTCCCAACACAAAGAATTACATACTCAGCTACATTCAATTAATTTCCGATTATCCAATTACATTCAGATCATCAATCAAGTCCCACTTTAATCAAACTCAAACATTGATTTCAAAACAAGGCAATATCCCAACTGTACATATGTAGAACCCAGTGGTTCAAGCCAATCCAACTCCATCTATCCCTCAACCCCAAGTATAAGTCAACTTTACTCCGATGCATTCACTGATATATCCAAGTACATGTAATGTAACCCTATATATCTGATTGATAGAATGATCTATAATTGGTAATCTTTCAGAAAGGCAGTAAAGAAGTTTTGGACCTCAATTGTATATTAACTGCTGAACCATTTGGTGCCCACAACAAATTATCATCAGCAAATAACATAAGGATGATAGCACATTATACCATATGATGATTCTGAGGTTTAATCACACTGGGACTTGTAGCCATTCCAGAATGCTAAAATAACATTATTCTAATAATTATCTAGTTTCACTAAATAAAAGAGGGTTTTCTTAAGTAATTAAATAAAATAAATAAAAAAGTTTTGCATTTACAATTTTTAACGTCCTAAGCTATGTAATAATAAAAGAAAGAAAAAGATTTTGTAACAAACTGAAAAAAAAAGTAGATGGAACACATGATCAGTAAGATGTAAAAATGTTATCACGTCATAGAAGACAAATAGATTAACCTATTATGAAGCTTCTCAACAAATGATGACAATATAAGATATGATGATGTCTTAAGATTGTTTCTGTATATGTTGGCCAGCTTCTGTATTGCACATGAAGGCCCAACTAACATAATTGCAATATACAGGAAAAGATGCCCACACATGCTCTTACATAGAGGGAAGAAAAACACCACACTCACACATACATAACTAAATAAGGAAAGAGTGAAAGGGAGAGAGACACTCACCAAAACAAAAGGGAGGAAGGCCTCACGCCTGGGCGCGTGCGCAAGAGGTTGCGCGCTCGGGCTCCAGCGGATCTCGCGGAGGAGGGGGAGTTTGCAGAGCACAGGGGGCTGGTCATGGTTGCAGACTCTCGCTAGACAGGAAGCGGTCGTGGGTGCTCGATCGAGTGGTGGAGATTGGGCTATGGTGGCAGCCAGATGACGGGTGGGTGCGGGTGAATGGGTTCAAGGCTATGGGAGGTGGGTACGGCGGGAAGGAAAGAGATGGTTGGGGTGGCTCGGGTGGTGGTTCGGCAAGGCGTAGGGAAGGGGTGCAGCGGCCATAGGAGGAGATCGAGGTCTGTCGCGACGGTTCAGGGTTCACCGAAGATAATGGCGGAGGTCGAGGAGGTGCTTGGGTGTACATGGTTGTCTTTGTGGTGGGAGAAGAGAGCAGTAGATAGTGATGGTGATGAGAAGGGGGCTGAGGAAAGATTAGGGTTTAATTAGGTTTAGGTTAAGGAGATAATATATATATATATGAGTATTAGGTTATTGGGTTTGGGTTTGGGCTAGTAGGTTTGGGTCTTGGTTGGTGGTAACGGGTTATG
This sequence comes from Agave tequilana, assembly GCA_038442645.1. NCBI lineage: Eukaryota > Viridiplantae > Streptophyta > Magnoliopsida > Asparagales > Asparagaceae > Agave > Agave tequilana. The sequence continues at coordinate 7,285 of JAVJIF010010301.1, forward strand.
GGTTAAAATAAAAGGAAATGAAATGAAAGGGGAAGAGAAATGGCTTGATAATAATACACATGCAAAATAAATAATGGTAATAATAGTAATAACAATAATGATTAACCATAACTACAACAATAATTATAATAACCATAATGAAATAATAATAGTAACAACAATTACTACTATTAATAATAGAATTTATAACTATTAGTTATGAAAACTCACAAAATAATAATAACGATAACAATAACTACACCTAATAACAATCTCAATAAATAATTAATAATAATAAATATTAATAACAATTCATAGTATAACTCGTAAGATAAGAAATAATAATCAATACAAAATATACGTATACATTTTAAAAATACAATTACTTATTATTTACATGGTATCATAGATAGGTATAATACACTTTACTTTTGTTGATGGTTTATGATTTGTTTAATATCATATTGCTTTCTTGTCTTTCGTAAAACTCAAGTATTGGGGGAGATTATTGGATGTGCATTTGATTTTGGAGGAAAACTTAAGTTTCCCTCAATTTGGCTATGATATTTAGTCCCACATTGAATAGACCAAAAAAAGTTGAGTGGTTTATATACCAACTCTTTCATTGTCTATTGTTATGTGTGTTAGGCCATGGGCCATCTTGCACACGCGCGCGCGCGCGCCAAACCAGATGGGGCCAGGCTTGGGTTTGGGTGGCGCACAGCTCCATTCAAGGGGTTCTTGAACTTGCTACATTTTGGATCTCGTTTTTTATTTTGGCCTTCGGGACTAACTCCGAAACTTCTGGTGAAATGACTCCGAGTACTGGACTCGGAATGATTCTCAAGTACTTGGAGACACGGAGTGATTCCCGAGTACTTGGACTCGGAGTGATCTCGGAGCAAACCTCGAGCACTTGTACTCGGAGTCATCCCCGAGTACTTGGAGTGACCCGAGCTCTATCTAACTCTCTCTGAAGTACTGCACAATTACTGTGTTGATTTGTAACGTTTTCTTGACTCGATAAAAGCGGATCTGTGAACATGCAAAGTTGTTGCAAATTAATTGCAACAAATGTGAACGCGCGCTTAATTTGTATGGAGGCTATTTGTAATAGATAGAGCTTTGTGCCTATAAAAAGAGTATCTCTATGTTCATTCTCATATCACAAAAAACTGAGATTTAGAGCTACATTCTTCTTTCTCCCACTATCATATTTCTTCAAGTTTTATTCTATTTCTGAGAAACAATTATCTATCTGAGCAAAAGGTTCTGCTTACTGTCCTAGGCCGAGTGCTAGTGATTCCGGGGGATTCTTTTATCGCTACTGAACAAAGCCGAATCAACGTCTGGGCAAGGAAACTGGCTTTTGATCCTTTAGGACAGCGACTACACGCCATCATTCTCTAGGCCAAATATTATTATTATATATATATATATATATTCTGTTTTTAATTCTATAGTAGCATGCTATGAAGTTTGATTTAATTTGTTTTTGTAATAAATTGATTTGCATGTTTCTAAGAAATAGCACAATTTACCCAACATAATAATATTCATTCGTTAGTTGAGCTCATTTTCACTTCTTCAGAAAAATAAATGTCTCGTCAAACATAATTTATATAGCTAAAACTTTTACTCTCAACTAATCTGTGAAGTATTTAAAATGGCTATAATATTTATGAAAATAGTATACAAAAAAATTATAAAATTAAATAATCTGAAATTTTAGTTTAAATATACACTGAGAAGCTGAAAATACTAAATAATGTGACCATTGAGAATTCCAAATATCATGAAAACTATAAATTTTGTAAACTAGTTTAAAATGAAATTATGATCTAAAGACAATTATCGTGTGAATTGATCTGAAAACTATTTAAACTTTAATATATGTATGCAAATAATCAGAAAATATTTAATATGAAATAAGATAATTTATAATATATGTAATCTGAAAATATTACCTTGAAAAAAAATTAAAATTAAACAGAAAACAATCTTAAATTAAATCATTTGAAACTATTTAATATCAAAATTATGTCATCTCAAAATTTTACTTAAATAGATCTAACTATAATATGAAATTATTGTCAGAGTTTATCTTAAAATTTAACTTAAATAAACTCATTCAATTAGTTTTAAATTATATATTCTGAAAGTTATTTAATATAAACAAGCATATATATGAAAATAATGCAAAAATAATATGGAAATATATAATTTAAAAAATTATTATTCTGAATATAATTTAAACAGGAAATATGTATAATATAAGCAGTAAATATTTAATTTGAGGTTATATAATTTAAAATATAGTAATCTGAAAATCTTACCATGAAAACTATTTACAAATAATCTTTAAAAAATGGGAAAATAATAATTTGAAGTTATGTCTCATATATAAATTATGCAGAAGTTTTATTTAAAAAAGATGTAAGAGTTATCTAAATTTATTGCCAAATGTATTTCTATAAATTTAACTTACATTAGCTCTGAAATAAATTTTAAATTATGTATTTTTGAATATTATTTAATCTGAAAATAAATATTACACTATACAAAAAATCAATAAGAAACTACGATTGAATAAATCATAAATATTAAATAATCATAAATTTCTCTTAATGGTATATTTTATCAATCTATTTAATATACTAATATGTGCATAGCATATGCCTGGTATGCTAGTTTATATATGTATTCTAGTGTCATGTTGTTGTTCCCTCGTGACCTAACTTTAAGGAATTGTCCGTCTCGTGCTCGTGTTTGTGTCGTGCTAGTGTCTTGCCCCCGTATCCATGCTTTTTAGGTGACAATTGAGAACATGTGTTTAGAACTGTATTGGCAGATTTGGGTTCAGCTCAATTAGTGTTGACTAAGGGTCAAATTAATATGTTTAATTGGGCTTAAGATTTGTTCTTATTCCAGATCTGAAATTGTAATGTCTAAGTGAGGACTTCCTAGAAGATCAACCATCCTAGTATTGTCCCAAGCAGCTTAACTACAAAATTCTTACCATGGTTCCTCCCTCTAAAATGCTACCTATGATGATTCTTGAGTTCACCTCAATCTGGTCTAATTCATCTTGCCATCTAGAAGCTACCTTGTGGAAAAATAGGATGAGTGAGTGCAATATACATTTGATAACTTGTTAAGTTTTATAAGAGTAACACATGAATTTCTTTGTTAATTAGATAATTGATGTAAAACGGGATGGATCACAATCACCTTCAAATTGAAAATTGGGAATTAAGATATGAAAGAAAGAAATAATAAAGGGAATTAGGGTTCAAAAAAAAAAGATAAGAAAAGACGATAAATTTAGACTTCGCACCCCTTGCCCCATGGCTTCACACCCTAATCTCAAGAACTCAGCACTGATGAAATTTAACTAGAAAATTTTTAATTTATTATTGTCTAATAATAAGAGAAGTCTGGGGCATATTTATAGGCCTTACAAAAGTTCAATTCTAGGAAATAATCGTTGTGGTACTAAAAATTGAAAGCAACTAGAAGCCTACACTAAAAACAAATAAAAGACAAGAAATAAAGGCAACTAAAAGTGATATCCATCAGTTCTCACCTGCTTGAAAACATTCATATCCGGTGAATGCACTGGTAAGTAGCAAGGCAACAAAAACGGGTCGAACCACATCACTAATCCTCAATCAAGCCAAGGAGGTGGTCGGAGAATCAGCACTGATGCGTCATGGCTGAACTAAAGTGGTGGTGGTGAAACTAGTTTCCTTGACAGATCGGATGTGAAGGATGGTAGATCGAACCAATCACAGGTAGCGAACAGATGCAAATCATCTATGATGAAAACTGAACTGACTGCACTTTGCACCATGATGGCCAGATCTCCTGTGATCTCGTCTCCTGTAAAAAGATCTGCAATGAATCGTAAAAGTCAGACGATCTTAAGGATAATGAAGCCCTCATAACTACCAAAGATGACACTAGCTCCATGGTAGGCTCTATTAGAAAATCTTCAAGAGTCTCAATATGAAGCACTTCAACTTCTGTGAGCCGTGAAGAAATCTCTTCTTGCAGTGGTGTCAACTCAACAACTTCTAACCCTGACTCTTCTACTTCTGGCTCTGATTTTGTATCGTCAACAACTACTGACTCGACAAGGATTGGAGGCTCTGGATCTGTAACCTTTACAGCCATACTTTCTAAAATTTTCCCTATGCTAGCTAGGATCTTCTTATATTCAGCGACTAGATCACTGAATTGTGGTCTCTCGAGCTCGGGCTCATGCTCAACATTAGGCTCTTTGCAACCTACCTCAGATGCATAAAGAAGGTGTGGAGCTAACCAAGTACGAAGAAAATCATGTAAGACAAATCAACAACAACAGAATCTATAATTGTCTTTCCACCACCAATAAGCTTCTCTAACCAGTTTTATTTGGATATAGCGACACTTCTACATAGATGTCAGGGAGAAATAACTGAACAACCCATAATGATCATTTGAACCCTGAAAATACGGGATAACCGCATACATATCCCAATGTTGTCGATGCGCAAAGCGCACTTCGAGGCCCAAAGAGCTTAATGTGTGTGAGGCGCAGAGCGCAAGCGACACGCAACGCCACACTTCAGTAAGGCGCAATTGTTATTTCATTTTTGTTAATTTGAAAGATTATGAAATCAAAGATAAAATAACAAAATACACAACAAATAACAAGTTAATAATTAAGAACATTAATAAAAAATAAAGAAATATAAATAGTAGTAGCAACAAAATGCAGTAAAAGATTAACATATTGAGAGAGGAGAAACAACAACAGTTCAACTAGTAGCAACACTAAAGGAGCCACGACACCAACAACAATGGGAGAGAAAGAAGATGGGGAGGAGAAAAGAGGAAACCTAATTCATATTAAGTGCGCACCTAAATGCGCTTCGGGCGCGCCTTGCGCTCCACGCAAGGCGCAAACGAGGCGCGCGCTTCGTTGTGCGCCTCGCATGAGCTGCGGACGCACTCATGCGCCTCGCTTCCCCTCGCGCCTCACTGCTCCTTTAACAACACTGACATATCCCATTAAACTTTCTTGACATCAGCATATTTATATAATTTTTAAAAAAAATTCATGAATAAACTTTCAGTGCATAAAGATAAGAAGTTACCTAAGAATCACTGCCCTTCTGCTGCACGGACAGTACTGGCACTAAACATAGATTTATGGAGGTCGAATCTGCTATCCAACTGCTGTGAACTCTTTTCAGTGACTTCGGGACTCATTCACGAACCCAACGCTCCGAACAGAACTAGAAATGAACTCCAAATGGGCGAGAAACAGCCTCTAAACTGTGACTGTGCTATTCTATTGAGCTGAATCTGGTAAATGAATCTGGTAGACAACCAAATCTCGAACCTAGATATGAAGACTGTAGACGCATAATACTAATCTCCATGAAATTCTTGCTTCAAAATAAACTTGATTTGGGCTTGAAACGAGACTCAAAATAACCTTCGAAAGAATTGAACTGAATCTGAGCTGAACTGAACTGCATTGAACTAAGCCAGACGAGTCAACTTACGGAGTCAGGCTGAGTCAACTCAGCTGAGTCGGGGTCGGCCCGAGTCTGAGCCGCGGCTCCAGGTCGGCTCAATTTGAGCCAACGACTGTCGGGTCAGCTCAGCTCGTCGAGCCAATGGCGTCAGTGATTGAGTCGCTGACGTCATGATTAAGTCGTCTTTGTGGCGGGTCAGATCCGAGTTGTAGCGGGTCGGTCACGATGTTAGAATCTTGATCTTCAATTGAATTGATGGTCGGTCAAGTCGCAACAAGTCGGGTCAGGTCCATTGGGTTTGAACCCAATTTGTAACCCAATACAAGCTAGGTTTCTCTGACCTGATGTCGGCGAAAATCTGGCGATGGCCCGATGGTGGCGAGATTCTGACATCAGCGACGAGGCAGTAGAAGGTGGGGATCGGCAGACCTGGAAGAAGATCAGGGCACTGTGATTGAGGCTGCAGAGGCTTCTCTGGAAGCGATGACGACACTGCACTCAGTCGATGAGAACGGCGGGCTCCCTGGCTCGCGAAAATCTGATCGATAATAACAGCGGCGAGGGCTGAAGATGACGGAGCCGACGAGGACTTGCAGTGTCGACGGAGAAAAACATAGGAAGAGGAGGTCGTGATGGGAATCGGAGCTCGTCGGCGATGTGGAGATCTGATGGTTTCGTGATGGCGCACTGGCGGCGGTGATGGCGGTGATGACGTCAAGGTGGAGATCTCGTGATCGACGAGGGTGAGGGAGGTGGCTCTTGCAATGAAGGATGCGGCGGCGAAAGAAAAGGACGAAGATGCGGGAATAGTGGCGAAGCGTTGGGTTTGTGGCGATAGATAGAGGAAGGCGGCGACGTCGGGAGTGAGGCGGCGCGCAGTGGGTGTTGTGTTAAAGGCGGTGGGAGGGGATGATGAACAGTAAGGCAAGATTTTTTATTTCTTTTCCTTTTCTTTCTTTTTCCTTTTCTTTTTTCTTTTGTTTTTGATCTATTTAAGGTTTCAGATCAAAAAAAATTGAGTAGATCTAGAGCTTGAGAGAAGCTGGGATTTTAGGAGAGGGAAAAAAAATTTTTGAAGGGGATTGAAAACCAATTGCTTCGATACCAAACTGATGTAATACGAATGGATCACAATCACCTTCAAATTGAAAATTGGGAATTAAGATTTGAAAGTAAGAAATAAAAAAAGGAAATTAGGGTCTTAGAAAAAGCAGATAAGAAAAGAGGATAAATTTGGGTTTCGTACCCCTTACACCACGGGCTTCACACCCCAATCTCAAGAATTCAAGACTCATGAAATTGACTGAAAAAATTTTAATTCATCATTGTCTAATAATAAGAGAAACCTGGAGCTGATTTATAGGTCTTATAAAAGTTCAATTTTAGAAAATAACCGATGTGGAGCAACTGAAAGCCTACACTAAAAACAAATAAAAAACAAGAATAAAGGCAACTAAAAGTGATCGCCATTAATAACTTTTTAATTGTTAGGTCTTTTCTAAGTGTTGAAAGAAACTTTTTGGACCAGATCCACCGCTAAATGATCCAAATGGTTAAAATGGATCCATTGAAGCCGAAATCCCAAAGGCTCAAACCTTACACAGTGGCAACAGTCAAAGACCTCAAGATGGTCTAAGAGGGCCCATATGCAAATGGCTCCACGTTTCCATTGAATGCACACGACATGACTTCAATTATGGGGCTTGGGTAAAGGGCATGTACGGATAGACTCAATCCTAAGGATTATAGTCATAGATTCATTTTTCAATGGATTTGCATAATCCAAAGGAATAGGTTGTTTGGTTGTCAAGTGTAAACTTTAGACTAAAATGCTAAAGATTGCAATCCACAAAGTGGCTCGATTGATTGGATAAGAGAAGAGATCAAGACCTCTTTTTCTAAATAAAAGATTTTTATTGGCTATAAAACTACTTTTCAGTAGAAAAATGAACGACTTTTGGAGGAGCTAATGTAATTTCCAACCAAACTCTTGAATTGTCTGAAAAACATGAGCAATTCAATCGATTTTGCCTCCAACAACCCATCTATGCCCTAACACGTCTTAATTAGCCTAAAACATTTAATGTGTCTGTCACGTTTCCCTGTCATTCTTGATGATTGAAGTCAGCTGAGAGTTTTATAGTTATTCAACTATCAAACAGATTTTATTTAAATGCCAAGACAATAAAACCAAGCTAGCCAAAGGAACAAATATAAGGGGTATAGTTCAGAATGATAAATTGGTGATCCATGATATTCTCTCTTCTACAAAAATTTGAGGATGCTTTAAGTCACTTTTAAATTACTCTTCCTTTGACACTGATTCCCATGTGCAATCTCTAAGAAAAATCTTTAAGTAGAAGCCATAAAATGTTGATTTTCAGCAATATCTAAACAGTTAAGCTGTATAAGCACATAGTCAAGGTTCTAATTATGTTTACCTGTTTCAAACAAAGGCAATCCCAAAGAGAGATCACTAGCATCATTTGACTGTCTTCGTGATATTCTGATGCCATCAACTTCTTCCTCGTCTTCAAAATCATCAATATCATCTATTGATAATTCCTCATCTTGTTGAGAGTGGAAGGACTCTGATTTTGATAAGCCAGACATGATAGGCACTGGTGTAAGAATTGGTGTGGAGACAGGAATTGGTGGTGGTACCCGCGTTGGTGCTGACCCTGAAGATTCAGGATTTGTAACCAAAAAGAACTCTTCCCTAGATCCTATATTAGCCTGTAAAAGAGATAAAACAACTTAAACTAATGCATCATTCCCCTATGCACTACATATGCCTCAAGCAATGGATAAGAAAGGTGATTTGCATGGACCATGAGGACATTAATTTTATCCACATCAGACGAGGAAAGAACAGCCTGATTGAGGATCACAGTTAGCACTAAACTAACAGGTGTTAAACAAAGGAGAATATACAAAAGAATGGGATTCATCGTGAGCATCAAGATAAATTATATACAAGAAGGTGCTTTAACCTTATACAAGAAAGTTGAAATGGTATTGTGGACCAAGGTTCTTTAAGCCGTTCAAAATCTTGAATAGAAGACATAAGGAAAAATGATTTTTATAAGTAAAAGGTTCCATCGCCCCCCACCCTTTTTCTCCTCCCCACCCACCCACCAAAAATAGAAAAAGGAAAAAACAAAACATGCCCGCAGGCGTACGCATGCACACAAAAGAAAGAAAGAAAAGAAAAGAAAATTGAAGTGTAAAACTTCACCCAACTTTGTCCCCAAGCAAGCAGACCATGAGTTTTGGCCTGGAACTGCCAAGACAATAAAAATTTATCCTGATTAAAAGGATGATACATGATCACTTATAACCATGTTATCCAGTCCCACATAAATAATCGCTACAGAATTACTAAATTTAGTGTTCGATGTCAAGTTACTAACCCATGAATAAATTTTCTTCTACGAAATAAGAAAATGAATGTCCTACGAAATGATGTAACCACGGGTATAAGCCCCAACCCAAGTTCATAGCATATTGTGCCTGGTATCAGAACCAACATTCCACACGTCAAGGAAGTACAACTGCCAAAGGGAACAAACAAGAAGGGGGAAAAATGTTCTCTTTTTAGTTTTACTTTTCTTTTTCTTTTTCCATTTTAACTTTTTTTCTTTTTATTCCACAAAGAGGGGGGTGGGGTGAGTGGAATTGTACATTCCGGAAATTTAGCTCTAATCATCAGAGTGGAGAGGGAAAAAAATAAAAATGAAAAGAAACTGCTAACTCAATATTGTAGTGCAACATCCCGCTTTATCTAATATATAGTATGGATAATATCCATAACTAAATTAGTTCCAAATAACAACACCACTTTCAAAAAGAGACAAACCAATATCGTATGCATATTTTAGAGGCCTATAAATAGCACTATCATGTTTTATAGCTAGTTCAACTTCAGTAGATGGGCGGTAATCAAGTATGGGTAGTTGCCTACTGTACTGTACTATATGTTTTGTAGCCCAAGAAGCAAATACTGTGAAAGTTTGTGTAGCCTATAGTTGCTTATATCGTTAGGTCTCACAAAAGAATCTTAAGAAACACACTGTAGTTTCATAGCTTACCACAGAAGGGTAGTCAAGGCTGTCAAGGTATTGTCTGATGGCTTCTGAGAGGTCAAGCGTGTCACCTACATTACCAAATAACAAACAACATGTAACTTCCACCAGTTCGATGAGTTTCACAAAATCGACATACTGCATTACCTTTCTTCGCACAGTTGAGGACATAATCTACACTGACTTGATCTATATCTATATCATCAAAAGAAACTGCTCCAGGTGGCATCACAACTTTCTTAATCAAGTTCCCCGAGAGAATATAATTAAGAAGAACATGCCGATCTCGACGATATCGTTGAAGTAGCTCAAAAACATTTTCCCTGAAAATGCTGACCACTATTAGAACTAACTAGATAAAGCATCAATGTACAAGCAAACATTTAGATGGCGCTTACTCTTCCATGGACGCTTTCTTTTCACTCCAATAGCTTACTTCCAAACAATACTGCAACAGCCAAAATAATATCTAATTAGATGGTTACATATTTGATTTGAGCAGGAATTACATAATGGTCATTCCAATGTACAAATTTTATCCAATCTGATTTACTAATTTACAAAATTCGTGCCTAACAATGCAGGCAGCATAATGCAATAAAAACCAATAATTTGGAAACCCAAGATTACCCAAAGCCATTACGCAACCAAAGATCTCGTAGTAGAGAGAAATCAAGAAATTCACTACAAGTTTCAACAATTAAACAGCTATTCGCATGAAAAAGGGACGAGATTTCTCCAATGAACGAACAAATCTAAGTAGAGATTAAATAACGAATCTAACGAGGGGAGCCAGTCAAGATGGAGAAGAAATGAGATCAAATACAAATAGTAGCTAATCTCAACCATTTGGAGATGGATTCCAACGTACCTCGCAGGATCAGCACGGAAAAATCGGATCTATTTAGCTGGAGAAAATGAGGACTATAGAAGAAGAACCGAGACGAGAAATAATGAGGAAAGGTCAGTCGAGAAATGAATCCATCGGCGCCGAAATAATAGAATGAGGTTTCAAACTGCACTCCGCCTCTGAGAGAAGTGTACAGAGAAAGCGGGGGTGTGAATATCAGTCTCCCTAGTATCCAGCCTGTACCCGTGGAATAATATATCGCGTCTAGATCGCACCAGATGTGGATAGTTCTTCTGGGTTAAACTTTGCGTTCACAGGCATATCAGCGAATAATAACATGCCACGTTATGAGTAAAATTTGAAATTTTAAGGTGTAATTATTTAAAGATCTTTATTTTAACTCATCTTTTATTTTAATCCTTTGATCTTATTTTTTAGTCCAATTTTTTTTGTCCTTCATCTACAAAATATGGCAGAAATATCTTTTTAGAATTAAAAAAAATAGTAGATCCGTATATCACTTTTTTTATTAGTTTTCTTCTTTTTTCATCGTTTTTTTTTATTTTTAATCTTTCAAATCCCTAACCTTATTTCCCCCAAAATAATCAAAATGAATCCCATCTCTCCAAAAATTTTTCTCTTTTATTATCAAGTGACTTGTGGGTAACATAAACGACATGTGTGTAATAAAGTAAAAAAGCAGTGAGTAACACAATAAGTAGATAATATAAATGACATGGTAGTAATATAAGTCATATGTGTGTAATAAAAAAATAAGTAATACACTACAAATAAGTATATGTGATATGTTAGTAACATAAGTGATATGTGTAATAAAGCAAAAATAGATAATATACACTACAAATAGGTATATGTGATATGTAAGTAACATAGCGATATGCGTGTAATAAAGCAAAATAGATAGTACATAGGTAACATACATCATCAGTAGGTATAATATGTGATATATGAATAACATAAGCGATATATGTATAACAAAAGTAAAAATAGAAAATATACACCATAAGTAGGTAATATATATATATGACATGTGAGTAACAAAAGCGATATGTATGTAATAAAGGTAAAAACATATAATATACACCATAAGTAGGCAGTATAAGTGATAGGTGAATAATATAAGCCACATGTGTATAATAAATTAAAAAATAGATAATATGCACCATAAGTAGGTAGTATAAGTGATATATGAGTAACACAAAAGATATGTGTATAACTAAAATGGCATATAGGTAATATACATAGGTAAATAATATAAGTGATATGTGAGTAACATAACTGATATATGTGTAATAAAAATAACAAAAATATGTATATGCACCATAAATAGTTAAATAAGTGATATGTGAGTAATATAAGTGATATGTGTATAAAAGTAAAAAATAGGTAGTATACACTATAAATAGGTAATATATGTGATATGTGAGTAGTGTCAGCTCTATGTGTGTAATAAAAGTAAAATTAGGTAATATACACCATAAATAGGTAATATAAGTAATATGTAAGTAATATGCAATAAGTAGGTAACACAAATCATAAGTGAGTAAATTAAATATTAAATATGTGAAAAAGTGATAGATATATCAAAAATCATGGAATATGAATATGTGTACTAACTAACAAGTATGCAGCACGAATAAAATTCATATTAAACTTATGATTACAGATGAAGATGAGTATCTTAAAAAACTCAATAAAAGAGAGGCTTAAAATGCGAAGGGGAAAGTGTGGTGGACATTTTTCACCAGAGACGATTAGACACTCCCGATCGATCCTATCAAAAACATAATAGGAAAGAATACCTTTCAGGTCAGGAACACCGAGAATAAGTATTCTTGTTCTAAGAAAGCAGAGATATTGTATGTACAATGAGGACTGTACGATGAGGACCTCTGATAGGCGCATTGAGCCAACCGAGAATTAGCCAAGCCGCTATAGGAGCAACTTGATGTTAATGAATATCTGAACAGGAAGCGGGAGGAGTTAGTGATGGAGCTGAAGAAGAGACTCGTAGAAAAGATCGAATCAATCTATTCTAATCAACTTTGCGCTATGAGATCTCCAGGATCTAATCTTACTTAGAGATAGTGGAGAAGAAAAATTTCTCGCTTTGAGAGCTTGTCGTGCAACTGCAGCATGAAGCTGTGCAGCGAGAGCTCACGATAAATGAGTTAAGGACAGATGTGGACCAGGTTTCGACTACTCTTCGTGTTGAAAGACGGATTAATGAGAACCTCTATGGTATCCAGTTGAGTTTGGAGCGAGAATTAGACTAGCTTCATCATGCTTCTTCGGATCCTCAATTCTCGACCCATTCCTGATGAATTAGAGGTGGTGGAGTGAGAGGCATAGGCGGTGATGTTCCCGTGTTCAGAGGCCAAAACTCTGTTATTATAGCTATGCAATGTAAGACATTCTGTAACATGGATTGACCTTCAGATGTCCCATGTTTTTGCTTTGTTGTTTGTAGTAGATTACCTTGTATCTACAAACAGGTGTTATTAGCAGCTGGGGTCGTTGGGATTGGCTGTTAAGACTTCTATCCTGGGGCTGTAGAGTTGAGGAAGACTCAATGTATTGTCATCTGTTAGTCGGAGGGTTCTTAATATAGGTTTAGTTGTTAAGTGAGGACCCGATATAGGTTGTAGGTGAACGTCATGAGTGCTTTCGTCTTTTAGAAGAGGCTCCCTGTAGGTCTTGACCGTTAGAGTGAGGCCCGATATAGGTTTTAGAGTGGCCATCCGGAGCGCTTCTGTCTTTCAAGAGATCCTCTGTGTAGTCCTTAATCATCAGGGTGAGGACTTGATATAGGCTGTAGAGTGACTGTCTATAGCGCTTCCATCTTTCAGGAGAGCCTCCATATAGGATTTATCCGTCAGGATGAGGACCCGATATTGGCTGTACAATAACCGTCAGTAGTGCCTCTCTCTTTCAGGAAAGCCTCTGTGTAAGCCTTAGCCGTCAGGGTGAGAACCCGATATAGGCTATAGAGTGACCGCCAAGAGCGCTTTTATCTTTCGGGAGAACCTCCGTGTAGGCCTTAGCCATCTGGATGAGGATCTGATATAGGCTGTAGAGTGACCGTCAGGAGCGCTTTCGTCTTTCAGGAAAGCCTTCGTGTAGGCCTTAACTGTCAGGGTGAGGACCGATATAGGCTGTAGAGTGATTGTCAGTAGCGCTTTCATCTTTCAGGAGAGCCACCGTGTAGGCCTAGGCAGTCAGGGTGAGGACCCAATATAAGCTGTGGAGTGACCGTCAGGAGCGCTTTCGCCTTTCAAGAAAGCCTCCGTGTAGGCCTTAGCCGTCAGGGTGAGGACCCTGTATTAGATATAGAGTGACCTCCATGAGTTTTTTTGTCTTTTAGGAGAGCCTTCGTGTAGGTCTTAGTCATTAGGGTAAGGACCTGATATAGGCTGTAGAGTGTGTCATGTACATGGAGGGCAATGCTCGGAATGGAGAGAGAATGGTGCCCAACAATGATTCTTTTCATTGAATAAGTTTGGAATTTACATGTAGTATTGTTTCATATGGAATAAGTTCCATTGTTTGCCGAGTACCTCTCTATCTTGGGTTGCCAAGTTGTAGGAACCTTTGTCCCTCATTTTTTCTGCATCTCTCTCTTCAGTGCTCCGGATGACGTGCTTCAAGACTAGGTGTCCTATTTAGAACTCCTGAGGTTTCACCTTCTTGTGACGTGTAAGTTTGATTTGTTGCTGGTAGGTCGCGATTATAATCATGGCATGTTATCGCCTCTCTTCAGAGTGGTCTTGCACTAGTCGGAGCTGGGTGGCGTTTTGGTCCAAATTGACCCCTCAACGTCGGCATGTAGATGTTGATCAGGATGACGGCATCTATCCTGCAAGCTAGGGAAAATAAAGTCTCTTGTAAGAACGCGCTTGGTGGTCCAATACACCCGGGGTCCGATACGTCCAGAGTACTCCCCGAAGTTGTTCGATCCATTTGCCTTTAGCCTTACCGAGGCTTTTGCTCAGGCTATCAAGGATGGTGCGATTACTGATCTTGGTCTGTCCATTGCCTTGTGGGTAGTATGGCGTAGAGAACCATGGGCGATCTTATACTTGACACAGAAGGTGGCCACCTTCTTGCTAGTGAAGTTCGTCCTATTATCGTTGATGATAGTGTACAGGAGGCCGGTGAGACATAATGTTCTGCCATAGGAACTTGACTACTTTGTGCCCAATAACTTTGGAGAGAGGCACAACTTTGATCCATTTGGCTAAGTAGTTAGTTGTGACTAGTAGGAACCGAAATTGAGGCTATGCTCAAGGAAGAGGACCTACCACATTCAGTCTCCATTGCATGAAAGACCAGTAGCTCCAGAGTATGTGTAGATCTATGCTTGGCCTGCTCAAGGACGGAGCGAATCTTTGGCATTTCGGGCACTTTTTCACGTACTCCTTAGTATCAATTGAACATCTTGGGCCAGTAATACTCTTGGCTTTGTGGACAAGGGATTGGCCACCCGCATGATTCGCACATTTGTCGTCGTGGATATCCTGCACATTACCTTCTTTGCTTCGTCTGGTCTGAGAGCTTGGAGTAGGATTCTTATACAGGGAAATCTCCTAGAAGAATGTACCTTGTGGCCAAGTGTTGAAGCTTCTGTGTGTTAGCTCTGTAGGGCAACAACACCCCATCCTTTAGATAGGTGATGACGGGGTCTCTCCATCCCGGGGCAAGTGTCTAGCACACTTCACCCCCAGATCACTGAATGCTGGCTCCGCTAATGTTCGATAGGTATCTCCCTCCGAAACTGGTGCTCAACAGCCGATTCCAGACTGGCAAGAGAGTCAACGTGATTATTCTCCGACTTGGAGATCTGCTTGAAGTTGTAGCAGAGAAAATTTGATTTCAGGTTGAGGACTAGCTGCATGTATATTGTCACTTGCTCGTCCTTGGCAGTATACTCCCCTTTAACTTGACTCGCCCCTAGTAGTGAGTCACAGCGGACATCGAGTCCAGTAACTCCGAGTGTTGCTGCCATTTTGAGACCGGCGATGGCGGCTTCATACTCGGCCTCATTGTTGATAGCAGGGAAGCCCAAGTTAAAAGATTGCTCAATTATAAATCCTTCCAGAGTAAGGAAGATGATCTCTATCCCGGAACTCTTGTTTTTTATGCTCCGTCCATGTTAAAGACCCATCCATTCAGAAGGTTACACTGTGTCGGCGGTCCCAGAGTGAACTCAACAATGAAGTCGGCCTAGACCAGCCTTTGATTGTCATCTTTGGTTCGTACTTGATGACATTAGATTTTAACTTTGTATCCCACTTTGCTATCCGCCCTGTGGCATGCATATTCTCTACAATAGTTTTTCAGAGGGTGCTCCATTAACACGACAATCTGAAAAGATTGGAAACAGTATTCCAGCTTTCTTGAGAGGACAAAGAGAGCAAGAATCATCTTCTTCATCCCCTGGTTTCTAGTCTCAGTGCTAAGCAGGGACTTACTAACATAGTAGACAAGCTTCTGAACACCTCCGTCTTCCCGAACCAAGGTTCCGCTCATAGCTGACTCCGATACCGCAAGGTAAAAGAATAGTATCTCTTAGGTGACAGGCCTGGACAAGAGAGGATGAAAGGCCATAAACTTCTTTAGGTTTTGGAATGCGGCTTCGCATTCCTTATTCCAGCAAAATTATGCTTCGTTCTTCTTGATGTCTTGGAAGACATGCTTACATTTATTCATGGATCGGTTGAGGAACCGGTTCAAGACTGTGAGGTGTCCGTTAAGCATCTGAACCTCCTTGACACATGTTGGAGACTTTATACCCAGGATTGTGGGTATCTTGTCGGGGTTGGCTTCGATTTTCTGCTGAGTGACCAGATATCCCAAGAACTTCCTGGAGGCCACTCCGAAGGTATATTTCTCAGGGTTGAGCTGGACCTTATACTTCCAAAGGTGATCGAACACCTCGCTCAAGTGTTGCAGGTGGCCGACATACTTGAGGCTCTTCACAAGCATGTCATCGACATACACCTCCATGGTATGCCTGATCTGCTCCTCGATGACCTTGTTGACCATCTGTTAGAAAGTTGCTCTGGCATTCTTCAATCTAAAGGCATCACCTTGTAGTGGTAGATCCCCCGATTGATGATGAACACCATCTTATCTTCATCAGGTGGATGCATCTTGATTTGGTTGTATCCCGAGTAAGCGTCCATGAAGCTGAGCAGTTCATACCCTGCCATCACATCCACTAGTTGATCGATCCTTGGCAGGGGGAAGTTGTCTTGTAATATCCCTAATTAATAATACGATATTAATATTTTTCTAAATATTTATTTTTGCTATACTTATTATTTTACTATTATTATTAACTAACTTGATTTAAGACTTATTATTATTATATATAATTATTTTGAGATATCACATGATAGCTAAGCTTTATATATTGTTATTATTATTTATTAATATTTTTACTTCCTAATTATTATTATTATTAATAGTATTTTTGTTAATTATTATTATTGTCATTGTTAATGTATTACTACTATTATTATTAGTTATTATTATTATTAATAACTAGTATTATTATTAGTTATTGTTATTATTATTACCATTTCATTATTATTATTTATTATTATTAGTGTTATTATTATTATTGTTGTTATTATTATTATTACTAGTATTATTGTTACTAATATTATTATTATTGATATTATTATTGGTTGTTTCTAAACCCATAGCCCATATCCATTAGCTCTTGAACCCAGAACCCAATCCAATAATCTCTTCTATATAAACCCTAATTAATCTAACCCTAACCCTAATCCACTTCATAATCTCTCTTCTTCTCTCCCCGCACAGCTGCCAATCCACAACGCCTCTCTCTCTTTCCACCTCTTCAATGCCGGCACCCACACCCCCATAAGCTGCCGCCACACCACCACCTCTTCCGTCGCCACGATGGGACCCACCGAGCCCTGTCCTCCCAGCTATGTCCACACTCCCCTCGGTCACGACAAGCGCCCCTAGAGCATCTCCTCTGCATGATACAGCTGCTCCCCATCTCCGCAGCGCCTCCTCCTTCCTCTGCCGAAATCCACACCGTCTCCACCCATCTGCACTATTCTTTCATCTTATACACTCATTAGGTCGCTTTCTAACGATCCTAAATTTGCACATCCAGATATAAGATGTTTTGTTACATTGATCAGGCGTTCGATGAGACCGTATACATTGCGAGAAGCTAGAGTTTCTCTCTACCTGATTTTAGTATTCTTATTTACTTTTATTCCTGTTGTTATTCTTTTGATTCCCCATATATCAGACTCAGTTGTCATTTCATTCTTATCATATGTTATCATGTGTGGACAGTTATATGTGATATTGCAGTGGTCGTAATTTATTACAGCCGATTTACATAGCTTGTTTGGGTTACTTAAGGCTTAGCGTATATATGTTGGGTATTTTTCTTGCGTATATGCGTCGCCGACTTTTGTCGCGTCTTCGCTCCAGCGTATTTTGGGAACGTGCTATCAGAGCCTAAGTTTTCGACTTGCGACTTGGACTTTTGACTTTTATTTTTTGAAGGAAGAATCTAGTTCTTATCGGTAACTTGAGATGAGCTACATATATGCTGCAGTAAGCATATATTATTCATACTATGATATTGAGTCCACTTGAGAATCGATCAACCTCCCTTTGGATATCCATCTTTTGTTGATGTTCTTGATTCTAACTCTTCTTTCAGAGTGATCTGGATTTCCATCTTGATTCCCATCCTTCTACTTGAATCTATTTTTCCGATTTTGTCTCTTGGAATTGACCACTCCACGCTGAAGCTGATAGCAGAAGTAAGAGTAGCGCAGTGTAAGTGTGGTGGTTTCATAGTTCACAGAGAAGCGACGTGGAAGCTCGATATCTTCTCCCTTGATTTTAATTCTTTTTATCATTCTCCGCCTTATTGAAATTTCGAGGATGAAATTTTTGTAAGGCGGGTAGAATATAATATCTCTAATTAATAATATGATATTAATATTTTTCTAAATATTTATTTTTGCTATTCTTATTATTTTACTATTATTATTAACTAACTTGATTTAAGACTTATTATTAAATATACAATTATTTTTGAGATATCATATGATAACTTAGCTTTATATACTATTATTATTATTTATTAACATTTTTACTTCCGAATTATTATTATTAATAGTACTTGTTGTTAATTATTATTATTTTCATTGTCAATGCATTTTTAGTATTATTATTATTGTTATTATTATTATTAATAATAATTAGTATTATTATTAGTTGTTATTATTATTATTTCATTATTATTATTAGTGTTATTATCATATTGTTGTTGTTATTATTATTGTTATTAGGATGTATTATTATGATTAGTATTAATTATTATTATTACTAGCTTATTTGTTACTAATATTATTATTATGTATTGTTATATATTATTATTATTATTGATATTAACATTATTGGTTGTTTTTAAACCCATTAGCTCTTGAACTCAAAACATAACCCAATAATCTAATCTAACTCTAACCCTAATTAACTTCATAATCTTTCCTCCTTTCCCCTCACAGCCGCCAACCCATGACACCTTTCTCTCCTTCCCCCTCTCCAACACTGGCACCCACACCCCCCAAAGTTGCTGCCACACCACAACCTCCTCTGTCGCCACCATGGGACCCACTGAGCCATGCTCTTCCCAGGCCATGTCCACACTCCCCTCGGCCACGGTAAGCACCCCAAGCACTTCCTCCACATGATACATCCGCTCCCCATCTCCATAGTGCCTCCTCCTTCCTCCGCTGAGATCCATGCTGCCTCCACCCATCTGCACCTCCCTATGGCCGAGCTTCACTCATCCGCAGGCCCAACCTCTCCTGCCGCGAGTGATTAGTCTCTAATTTTACATAATTTTCATCACATTCTCATAGTTATTTGATGTAAAATTCTGCTAATAAAGCTTTACTTACTTGATCCTAGGTCAATGGTGTGCATATGAAGAAGAAGACCCTAAATCACCAATTAAGGAGTGATTAAAGTGTAAATCACCTAGAAGGGGGGGTGAATAGGTGATGGCTAATCTTATGGTCAAATAATGCGAAATTAAAAACTTATTATGCTAATTAAAACTTATTAAACTAAACACCAAGTATAACACAAGAGTGTAGCCGAATTTCCCGTGAAGGGCTCTAGACTAACTCCTCAAGATTCCTCTAAATAAGAGTTGAGGTGCCGCGTTGGCTCTCTTGGTTGAATACAAGTGTTAGCAAACAATCCCTAAGTATATAACAATTAAGCTCACAATATATATCAAGCATATAAGATGAAAGCAATAAAAGTATGCAAGATATAAACAAGAGTAAGAGATAGAGAGTGAGCAATCGCTAACACGGGAGATTTGTTTCGAGGTTCGAGCACACTTGCTCTACGTCCCCGCCTTCAACACTTGAAGGATTTCCACTATAAACTGATCCCACCGGATCACTCGGTGCCGCAACACCTACAAGGAGTTCCCACTAGAACTCTTGGACTCTCTAGTCCCGTACACACCGCAAGCCCACAAGCTCGCCGAGGCCGCACCTCAAACACCGAGTTCACACACGAACTCGAAACACCACGAACCCGCAAGTCCGCCTCCTCAAAGTACAAGAAAAGAACTTTGGTGATCACAACACTTTGATCACCTAAAATCCTCTCACAACAAATCCCTATAGGTAGATATAGCAATGGATGGCTCAAGTATTGTGTGAGAAAACAAGGATTGAAATGGTGGAGGAAAACTCAAGAAAATCACTTTAAAACACTCTTGATAAACTCCCCTTTTGATTGGAAATATTTGCTCTCAAAACAAGTGGAGAAACCTCTTAATAGATGTAGGAAAAACTGGTGCAAAGCTACTTGAAAAATCTTAGAGAAAACAGCCCACAAACCCCCCATATATATAGGCTAGAAAAACTAGCCGTTGGGGCAAAAAATCAGCCTTGGCGGCTTACGGTCGACCGGTCCGGTCGACCGCCAACGGTCAAAAATCTGACCGTTGGGGCAGCGGTCGACCGGCCCGGTCAACCGAGACCCTGGAACAGAGAACAGTCTTCTCTGTTGGTCGACAGTCCCGGTCGACAGGGGCTTTCCAGAGAGCAGAAGCTCTCTACGGTTGACCGGGTCGGTGACCGGCCCTCCAGCAGTCCTGGCGTGCACGTTCTGTGCATGTCGGTCGACCGGCCCGGTCGACCGACTTCAAGCACGGTCGACCGGTCCGGTCGACTGACAGAAGCCAGGTCAGGACATTATAGGGATCAAAAACTTGGTCATTTTGGCTCAAATAAAATCCGATAAAATCATGAAAAATCTACAAAAATAGTTTTAATATTATACTTTGATAATCAAACATGCTTCAACAAAATCAAGACATATTACAAACAATTTGAACTATTTTTGTAACTTGAAAATTTTGGCTAAAAACTAAAAATGTATTTTTCCAAACTTGGTTTTTCCAAAACTTCTCCAAATGCAAAAACAAGATATTTTAAACTCTTTTAAAGCATAGATTGTATGGATATGATCCACTATACATACATGGTGAAATATCTATGTTTTTGACATTAAGCTCTAAATATGGTTTTGGTTAAAACATACATACTTGAATTTCAAAAACCAAACCGGTATTTTTCTAAAAGAAAACTCTTTTGTATTTTTTCAAAATATAAATTCTTTTATGAAAACTTATCTAAATCAAGAGTGTGTGTGTGTAAGATATACTTGAGCAATCCACCAACTATTCTATCCTTTACATTTTATCTAAAAACAAAATCTTATAAAAATAAACCTAAACACAAGTCTTCATGAAGTCTTCACTTGAAGTTTTCTCATCTTCTTGACTTGGTTCAAACTTGATCCAACGAGCTAGACTCCTCTTGAGTACTTGATGTGGTCTTGATGCACAAACTCTTGAATCAAACCGTGCTAGCTCCAAAAACTTGACTTTAAATCCTTTGTTGAAGCTGCACACCAACTAAGATCTTGATCACAAATTTGAGACTAATCAAACACAAGATCATTAGTACTATAACTACATGAGTTGATCATCATCAAAACTAGAGTGATAGGCCTTTGGGCCAACAATCTCCCCCTTTTTGATGATGACAAAACTCATGAAGTTATATATGCATGGATTAAAGTAAAGCTTCAAAGAAGCTCCCCTTAACTCATGCATCTCAATAAACAATAAATATGGCAATGAAGCACATAAACATGTATGCAAATACAAGGAGATAAACATGCATAAACAAGCATGAAACACATCAAATTCTTTTTCTCCTATTTGCAAAACAAAATATATATGCATAAACATAAATCCTTCTCCCCCTTTATGAATAAAGCAAGGAAAACATGTATATATACCAAATACTTCTCCCCCTTTTTGTCAATCATCAACAAAAGGGGTAAAGTAAAAACAAAACAATGTTCTCCCTTTTTTTTGTCAAAAACCAAAAATCAACAAAAAGGTGACATAAAACAAATCAATAATAGAGATATATGCGATATACATTCATGAAGAGGAAGACGCTAAGTTAACTTCCCTACACACATATATTACATGAAAGAGGGATGACAAGTCTTAATTCACATAACGCATAATATGTAATGCATAAAAGGAGATGTGAAGCTCCCCCTACACACGTGTACCGCGTAAAGAAGAGTTGTCAAGTTCTTCAATATAAGATACACTCATCATGAATATATATGTAGAAGAGATGTTAAGCTCTCCTTGCATATAGGCAATACAATTCAAAACATTTTTAATTTTCAAAATTTCATATTAAAACAAAATTTTGAATTTTTCTCAATAAAACAAATTTTGAGATATCTTGTAATCAAATTTTAAGATATCATTGTAAATAAATATTACAAATATTGTAAATAAACATTACAAATTTTGAATTTTAATCAAAATATTGTAAATTATTTTGATACCAATTGCAATCAATAGATACCAATTGAAGGTTATTGCAAATGCTTGATATCAATAAAAATATCAATTTTAAAAATAATGCATAAGCTTATTAAAATATCAATTGAGAAATCAATTGAAAATAAAGATTTGAATTAAGCTTAGCATAAACAAATTGTGTGCTTTAAATATGTAAACCAATTTTTAATCAAGCACAAATAAATCATATATATGTATGAGAATGAAAATACCAATAGAATTGATATTATGGAAATTATGAAGTATACATATATAGAAAATAAAATATGAGTATATACAAAAAAAATATCAATTGAGATCAAGTATATAACTCATAACCTACCAAATTGAAGAATAAATAACTAGTTAAATTAATTTTGAAAAACTAGTTAAAAATCCTTCAAAAACATGAAACCAAAATATATGTCTATCATGAAACATACTAAATACACAAGAAGTGACACTCGAAATCTATAAAGCTCAAAAAATAATCATAAAACAAAGTCATGAATAAACAAATAAAGTATGAGTGCACAAAAATTATGTAATTAGCATTTTCCATGAAGATAATCAATAAAGCTCAAAACATGAATATCATTTTATTAAACAAATCAAGAAAATTCATTTTTATATAAAAATGAAGATCATAAAAATTCATTTTTCATCTTAAAAACAAACTTCTAGGTATATGTATGTTTTTATTCAATCCTAACAATATGCATACATATCCAAACATAAAAAGAGTCCATAATGTAAATTGCATGAAGGCAAATGACTCACGGGGTATACATGTATATTTATTAGATTTGAATACAAGATACATATACATGAAGTAAAACATGAAAATAGGCAAAACAAGTGTAAATGAGAGAATCATCAAAACTAGGCTTATACATGTGCATATAGTGAGTACAAATGAATAATGAAGTGCAAACATATATGAATCAATTTGTTACTCACTACTTGTACACGTATATACACAAGTTTTGATAAAAACTACATTTAAACAAGTATCTACCACATGAAGCACAAAACAAACGAACATGCTAAAAATATCATATATGAATAAGCATGTAAATAAAGTAGGAGTTTTAGAGATAGTTATCAAATCAAAAAATTATGCTCTAAATCTCCAAAATATAGTGGTTGTCCCACCAAACCTCCTTGATAGCGGTGCATCAAAAGTATGTCCATCAAGTCCATGTGCATCCACCACCAAGGCACCAACCCTCTCACGTTTTGTGAGAGCCCTCACCTATATCAAAAACACAAGGTGGGGATTTTGGTACCCATTTTTATTGGGTCCTTGAGGGTTAGCTTTGTAAGGAACCCAAACATTTTTGTTATTAGCAAAATTAATATGATGTAACTTATCAAAACAAAACTTTGCTAAATGGCCTTTACGGCCACAATGTGTACATTTGTA
Organism: Agave tequilana; assembly: GCA_038442645.1. Lineage (NCBI taxonomy): Eukaryota > Viridiplantae > Streptophyta > Magnoliopsida > Asparagales > Asparagaceae > Agave > Agave tequilana. Next base: position 31,139 of record JAVJIF010010301.1, read on the forward strand.
CACTCTAGCATGCATATGTGTATGAGTGTGATCGTGGCGTGCAAATAGTGAATATGCATGATGTGAATGATGTGCATGAACATGTGGAGTTTGTTTCTTTGAAAACAAGGACTCCAATCTTTTATGGTTAAATGCACATATGCTCAAAGTTGAGCTCAAACAATTTATTTATTTTTCAAAACTTTAATCTCATTTTGATTAATGGTGTCATGTAAAGCATGGTGAGATAGAGAATCATTTTTCTTATTCTTTTTAGAAACATTTTCTTTTTCTTTTCAATCATTTTTCTTTTTAAAGAAGTGTTTTCATTTAAAGCAACTTCTTTTTGTTTTTCCACCAAAATAACTTTATTTTTCAACATAGTGTTTCCTTCACAAAGATCATTTAATTTAGAAAGTAAGGAAACATTTTCATTTTTCATACTTTAATTTTCTTTTTCAATGCATGCAACTTTATTTTTAAAAAAATCATTTTCTTTTAACATGCAATCAAATTTCTTTTTCAAATTTTTGTTATCCTTTTTAAGCATTTCATATTATTCAAGAAGTTGTTGACAAAAAGATTCAAACTCATCATAAGTCATATCAACATCTTCTTCTACCTCGGATTTGGTAGTTAACTCAAGGGGGTTATCCCCTTGGACCATGTAGCACACGTTGGAAGCGTCACTTCCAACATCTGAGTCGCTCCCCGCATAATATTGTTCTTTTTCGCCAAGGGAGAGAATTGTGTTCCATACTACAAAAGTCAAGTCAAGATTAGCAACCCTAGATAAATAAACATCATTTAGGGTAGATCTTAAAGCATTTAGGGCTTTTGCATTAGCCTCAATATTTTTGCCATTTAAACAATATGAATCTCTAGTAGTGACAAAATAAACATGAATACCTAGGCCTTTGAGGTACAAAGACATCTTAACCTTCCAAGTTTGGATGTTAAGAACGTCAAAGGTGGGAGGTGACATGAAATCCATGGTGTGTGTACAAATATTATGATTAGCCTAAAAATGAGGATCTTTAACTCTAGGTTGTAAGACCCAAATCAAGAGCACTTGGCTCTGATAACAATTGTAAATCACCTAAAGGGGGTGAATAGGTGATGGCTAACCTTATGGTCAAATTATGCGGAATTAAAAACTTATTATGCTAATTAAAACTTATTAAACTAAACACCAAGTATAACACAAGAGTGTAGCCGAATTCCCTGTGAAGGGCTCTGGACTAACTCCTCAAGATTCCTCTAAATAAGAGTTGAGGCGCCGCGTTGGCTCTCTTGGTTGAATACAAGTGTTAGCAAACAATCCCCAAGCATATAACAATTAAGCTCACAATATATATCAAGCATATAAGATGAAAGCAATAAAAGCATGCAAGATATAAACAAGACTAAGAGATAGAGAGTGAGCAATCGCAAACACGGGAGATTTGTTTCGAGGTTCGAGCACACTTGCTCTACGTCCCTGCCTTCAACACTTGAAGGATTTTCACTATAAACCGATCCCACCGGATCACTCAGTGCCGCAACACCTACAAGGAGTTCCCACTAGAACTCTTGGACTCTCTAGTCCTGTACACACCGCAAGCCCACAAGCTCGCCGAGGCCGCACCTCAAACATCGAGTTCACACACGAACTCGAAACACCGCGAACCCGCAAGTCCGCCTCCTCAAAGTACAAGAAAAGAACTTTGGTGATCACAACACTTTGATCACCTTAAATCCTCTCACAACAAATCCCTATAGGTAGATATAGCAATGGATGGCTCAAGTGTTGTGTGAGAAAACAAGGATTGAAATGGTGGAGGAAAACTCAAGAAAATCACTTTAAAACACTCTTGATAAACTCCCTTTTGATTGGAAATATTTGCTCTCAAAACAAGTGGAGAAACCTCTTAATAGATGTAGGAAAAAGTGGTGCAAAGCCACTTGAAAAATCTTAGAGAAAACAGCCCACAAACCCCCCATATATATAGGCTAGAAAAACTAGCCGTTGGGGCAAAAAATCAGCCCTGACGGTCGACCGGCCCGGTCGACCGAGACCCTGGAACAAAGAACAGTCTTCTCTATCGATCGACCGTCCCGGTCGACCGGGGCTTTCCAGAGAGCAGAAGCTCTCTGCGGTTGACCGGGTCGGTCGACCGGCCCTCCAGCAGTCCTGGCGTGCACGTTCTGTGCACGTTGGTCGACCGGCCCGGTCGACCGACTTCAAGCACGGTCGACTGGTCCGGTCGACCGACAAAAGCCAGGTCAGGACATTATAGGGATCAAAAACTTGGTCATTTTGGCTCAAATAAAATCCCATAAAATCATGAAAAATCTACAAAAATAGTTTTAATATTATACTTTGATAATCAAACATGCTTGAACAAAATCAAGACATGTTACAAACAATTTGAACTATTTTTGTAACTTGAAAATTTTGGCTAAAAACTAAAACTGTATTTTTCCAAACTTGGTTTTTCCAAAACTTCTCCAAATACAAAAACAAGACATTTTAAACTCTTTTAAAGCATAGAGTGTATGGATATGATCCACTACACATACATGGTGAAATATCTATGTTTTTGACATTAAGCTCTAAATATGGTTTTGGTTAAAACATACATACTTGAATTCCAAAAATCAAACCGGTATTTTTCTAAAAGAAAACTCTTTTGTATTTTATCAAAATATTAATTCCTTTATGAAAACTTATCTAAATCAAGAGTGTGTGTGTGTGTAAGATATACTTGAGCAATCCACCAACTATTCTATCCTTTACATTTTATCTAAAAATAAAATCTTATAAAAACAAACCTAGACACAAGTCTTCATGAAGTCTTCACTTGAAGTCTTCTCATCTTCTTGACTTGGTCCAAACTTGATCCACCGAGTTAGAATCCTCTTGAGTACTTGATGTGGTCTTGATGCACAAACTCTTGAATCAAACCGTGCTAGCTCCAAAAACTTGACTTTAAATCCTTTGTTGAAGCTACACACCAACTAAGATCTTGATCACAAATCTGAGACTAATCAAACACAAGATCATTAGTATTATAACTACATGAGTTGATCATCATCAAAACTAGAGTGATAGGCCTTTGGGCCAACATAAAGGCCTACCAAATAGCCAGTTTAGGGAAGAGATTTTGTCAGCCCAGAGCATCGAATCACGAATCCAGGAGATCAAGTGGACAGGAGACAGTCAGGACAACACGTTGCCCAAACACTGGCGCGTGCGGCCCTGACATGGCTGCGGAAACGCGGCCAGTTTGGCGCGCGCGTGCCCGGGCTTCGGGCCACGGGTCACCCCCTGATGCCATTTCCCCTGGTACCTATAAATACACCCCAAAGGTCTTCAGTTGGGGAATATCCAGAGCTTTAGCAAGTTGTTGTAATCTTGTTTTTAGGATTGTAGTTGTTTTAGTTTCCTTCTTCTTCTATTTTTAGTTTTAGCCATTAGAGTGAAAGAGAGAGAGTGTGTACAAGTTGTATTTGAAGGTGATAAGCTAATACAAGTAAACTACTTCTCTTTCTTCTTTTCATTTACTTGTGTTTTTCATTTGATTCTACATTCTTGTTTTAGTGTAACTTCTTCTCTTTACCTCTTCTCTTTTGTTATTCTTTTCTTAACCATGTGTAACTAACTCCTCCATAGCATGACTAACTAACTACTAACCCACTAATGTCTAACTCTTGATTAATAAACCCAAATGAGTCAATAGTGTCAAACAAGCCTTGTGCAAATGAGAGCTATGATATCTTAAGACGAGGGTTCTAACTCTGACTTACATTCAAGTATTTACCTTCTAATATTTCATGCTTAATGGGTTTTGATGATCTATGGGTTGTCTACTTTACTTGTTGTAACTTAGAGATTTTTCCTTTTAACTTTGCCGATACCATTAGTGCACTCGTGTCTCCTCTTATTCTTGCCTTCTATTGGATCTTGATAAGGGAATGTCCGAGTTTTTGCCGTGTAAAGCTAAGTTATAGGAAGAACCTTCACTCAATTTTCACGTGAATGGTTCCTATGCATAAGGGTTATGCTTGCCTATGATCCATCGTGAGGCAATATCGTCAAGAAATTAGAGATTAGTGGGAGCAATTAGTAGAATGTTAGCTATGCACTTTTACCATCTAGAAAAATTACTTTTACAAACCACCAAATCATTCTAAAACCAACTTGTTTTCATTTTCCAATTCTTTATTTTGAAACAAAGATCATTCTCTTTTCTTGAACATAAAAGCCGTATCAAGCTTCTATCGCTCTCCCTCCTTGTGGATACGACCCGTATAGCCACTTTGCTCCTACGGAAGAATCGCAAAAATAGTAACATCGACCGACACTCTTTTTACTTATTCTTGTGGTTGCTTTTTGCCGATCAAATTTTAGCGCCGTTGCCGGGGAGGGAACGGCTTTATTGTTCAATACTAAAGGTTGTTCTTTGTTTTTGTGTATAGGAGAAGTACCAAGGAGTTCACGATCACGGGAAGCGAAAGAGGTGGCCAATGACATTGCGCGAGGATTCATTTGCCCTCGAAAAAATTCGTGTAAAAGCGAGTTTTTCCGATTGAAGTACTAACAAACTCATTTGCAGGGTTGCCGAAAGCCGCTAAAAAAATTGCTTTCTAAATTCTTTTTAGTTCCTTTGAATGCTTCACCTTATACATGGGTAATAAACTCAACAGAAATTCACTTGTTGCTTAATTGAAATTTGGATTAGACTTTTGCATTTAGGGCACGTGTCTATTTCAATTCATTTCAATTTCTGTTGAAGAGTGCTGGAGAAAAGGTATGTGTGCATTCATATAGAATAGGACCAACATTTTAGAGTGATTTATCGCTTTGAGTGTTACCTTGTTGTGAATAAACTGTACACTTGTACAATTGACTTTAAGGGCAAAACCTAAATAAACAAGATAAGGTGGGGATTTCATCACCCTTCCTTAGCCAAAAACTATCTCCAAGTGCACTCACACTTTCCCAAGCCTTAACTAAAAATCAATAGACGTTGGCCCCAGGGACATCTCGGACTCACTAAGAGATTAACCGAGGTTGAAAATTGCAAGAACTGTACTCCTGTAAAAATCGGTGTCTAAGGAAAGTGGATTGAGAGGCAATGCCTCAAAAGCTCCGTGGTTTGGCGTAATTAGGCCCGTGGCTCACGCCCGGAAACCTCCCCCGAGCTTTGTCCTTTCCTGATCGATTAGCTTGTAGTCGAGTTCCTGCAACAACCTTCCCCGGAGAATCGACCAGTTAGGAGTCGTCTAGGTCCAGGTACCTTAGACTAAGGCTTTGTGGTTATTTTTCTTTCTTTTGTTTGTTTTTTGTTCTTTTTGATTGTTTGTTGTCTTCACGTTATTTGTGGTGTGTTGTATGCAAGAGTGGGTGAGAGATCCGTCAACTTCCAGATTAACAAGAAACACTTCTCTACCCTTGCATCCAGAACCAGTGATGACATCACTTCAGGATAGATTTTACCCTATCAGAACCTCACTTCCATCTTGCATAAAACTTCCTGAAGTAAACGAAAATAACTTCGAGTTAAAACCTCAATTCATCAACACTCTCCCAAAGTTTCATGGTTTAGAATCGGAGGACGCATACTTCTTTATTAGGGAATTTGAAGAAGTGTGCCTCATGATGCGTATACCCCAGTTAGGAGACGATGCCGTTAGGTTACGTTTCATCCCTTTTCCCCTAAAGGATCTAGCGAAGAAATGGTTGTACAGTTTGGCGGTAGATTCTGTCACGACGTAGGATGATTTCGTCAACGCCTTCTTGAAGAAATTCTACCCAATTTACAAAACTGCCCTCATTAGGGAGAATATCATGCAGTTTAGGCAAGAACCGAGCGAACCATTTTGAAGATACTTTGAGCGATTCAAAGATCTTCTAGCTCAGTGCCCTCACCATGGTGTGGAGAAATGGCGTCAGTGCCAGATTCTCTACAATGGTTTAGATTATTAGACGAAAACTCTTTTAGAAACCATGTGTTAGGGAGGGTTTTTATAGAAGGATGAGAATCAGGGTTAGGATTTATTTGAGGATTTAGCTGAGAAAACCCTGCAATGGGAGCCAGCCTCGGAAAAACCTAAGAATTCACAATCTAAAACTTCAAGAGGAGGACTCCTATCTCTAGAATCATTCATAGCTACCGAGGCTAAGATTGTAACCCTAATGAGAAGGATCGAGGCTCTAGAGACAAAAGAGCCCGCCAGTGTCAACCAAATCAACCCACCACCAATTCACAATCCGGGTTGTTCATACTGCCAGGCACCAAACCATGTCTTTGAAGAGTGTCCTGTTTTCCATACCCAGCAAGTGCCACAGGAACACCTGAACGCAGCCTACTCACGGCTGCCGCCTAATCCCTACTCGCAAACATACAATCCAGGTTGGAGGAATCACCCAAATTTTCCTGGGCCCAGAACAATCCTCCTAGGCCTAATTTCTCTAACAATTTTCACCTTCCCAGTCCTCCACCAAATTTTCCCAGTCAAGCTCCATCTTCCTCCTCTCAAAGTTCACCAATAGAAAAGAAATTCAGCAAATTAGAGGAGAGCATGAAAGCTTTCATGAGTCCCAAACCGCTTTTATGAAAAAACCAGGGACAAACGCTGAACAACCATTCACAGGCTATATCGAGATTGGAAATACAGATAAGCCAATTAGCTAGCTCCCTATGTGAAAGACCAAAAGGTACTTTGCCTAGTCAGTCGCTAGTTAACCCAAAAACCTCCAATCAAGCATATGAAATTCAGGATCCATCGATCAATTAGTGCAATGCTATTCACACACTTCGATCTGGAAGGAAGGTAGACAATCAGGTCTACCAACAGAAAAGTCCAGTCCATCCTGATCCTACTGCAGCCTCCACCTCTACTAGTTCCTCCCAAACTGCTCCTCAAACATCTGACGAGGACAAAGCTGCTGAACAAGTTCATAAGCCTTAGCACCCTTTCCCAATAGGCTTCGAAATAATAATAAGAATATGCACATGGAGAAAATGCTAGAGATGTTCAACCAGGTCAAATTAAATGTGCCTCTTCTTGACGCTATCCAACAAGTCCCAGCTTATGCCAAATTTCTTAAGGATATGTGTACGAAGAAGAGAAAGACAAATGTGCCCAATAAAGTGTTCTTGGCAACCAATATAAGCGAAATTCAGTCTGGTCTCATTTCGGTGAAATACAAGGATCCTGGATGTTCATTTCCTATACCATAGGAAAGACTGAAATTGGTAGAGCACTTCTTGACCTGAGAGCAAGTATCAACTTGCTACCTCTCTCAGTATACCAGCAACTTAGGTTGGGCGAGCTAAGCCCAACTCGAGTCACCATTCAGCTAGCTGATCACTCTGTGAAGATCTCAAAGGGGGAAATCACAGACGTCCTTATCCGGGTCGGAGATTTTATTTACCCCGTTGACTTTATTATGCTTGAGACCCAACCTGTGTCCAATCTTAGGTCTCAAACTCCCGTCATCTTAGGGCGCCCATTCCTTGCTACAGCCAATGCTATAATCAACTGTAGAAACGGGTCCATGCGATTGACCTTTGGAGACATGACGAAGGAAGTCAATGTCTTCAATCTTGGAAGACAACCTAAGGATGTCAATGATCAGACATTTGAGGTCAATTCTATTGAAAATCTGACCGGTGAGCATGAGGAAAATATAGAAATAGAAACGGAGGCAGAGTTTGATCTAGAGGCTGAGGATTTTACTAGACCAGATCGTAGATTCAGCAGTAGATTTGACATCAAGTCCAAGTATACCTCATCATAGGATTGAAAGCCCGGAGATTGCATCCAATGAAGCGACACCTTCCCTAGAACTGAAAGCCTTACTTGAACACCTCAAGTACGCCTACCTGGGCGGAAAGGACACCTTGCCAGTCATCATAGCATCCCACTTGACTGAGCAACAAGAGGACAGCTTAATGTCTATTCTGAAAAGACATAGGGAAGCCATTGGATGGACGATGAAAGACATCAAAGGGATAAGTCTAGCCATGGTGCAACATAGAATCCATTTAGTCGATGAAGCAACCCCCATGAGGGACCCACAATGCAGGCTTAACCCTCTCATGCAAGAGGCAGTTAAAGCAGAAATTTTAAAATTATTAGATAATGGGATCATTTATCTCATTTCAGATAGTCAATGGGTTAACCCTGTTCATGCTGTCCCGAAGAAAGCTGGCTTTACGGTGGTTGAAAATGAGTAAAAAGAGTTGGTACAAACAAGACTGTCTACCAAGGTTCGTGTCTGTATCGACTATAGGAAGTTGAATGCAGCCACCCGTAAAGACCACTTCCCGCTACCCTTCATCGACCAAATGCTGGAACGATTGGCTGGACATGAGTACTATTGCTTCCTAGATGGGTACTCGGGATACAATCAAATCCCCATTGCTGCAGAAGACCAGGAAAAGACCACGTTCACCTGCCCATTCGGAACCTTCGCTTACCGACGCATGCCCTTTGGATTGAGCAATGCTCGCGCAACATTCCAACGGTGCATGCTTAGTCTTTTCTCCGACATGGTAGAATGTTTTTTTGAGATTTTCATGGATGAATTCTCCATCTGTGGAGATTCATTTGATCAGTGTCTTCATCACCTAGAGTTAGTGTGGCAAAGATGCAAGGGGAAGAACCTAACTCTAAACTGGGAGAAATGTCATTTCATGGTGAGACAGGGGATTGTCTTAGGCCATGAGATTTCTAGGAGGGGCATTGAAGTGGACAAGGCTAAAGTAGAAGTGATTGCTAAGCTTCCACCACCCAAAAACGTTAAGGATATTAGATCCTTTCTAGGGCTGGGTTCTACCGATGGTTCATTAAGAATTTTAGCAAAATCGCTAGGCCCTTAACCAACCTGCTCGCTAAGGACGTGCCCTTTGATTTTAACGATGAATGTTTCAAGTCATGGGGGAAGCTTAAGTAAGAACTTATTTCTGCGCCTATTATTTCTGCTTCAAATTGGGCCCAACCGTTCCTATTATTTCTGCGCCTATTATTTCTGCTCCAAATTGGGCCCAACCGTTCGAAATCATGTGCGATGCCTCTGACTTTGCTATTGGCGCTGTTCTAGGACAGCGCATCAACAATAGGCAGCACGTGATTTATTACTCGAGTAGAATCTTGAATGACGCCCAACAGAACTATACAACGACTGAGAAGGAATTCTTGGCCGTTGTCTTTGCATTAGAGAAGTTCCAGCCCTACTTGTTAGGATCAAAGACGGTGATTTTTACGGATCACTCGGCTCTGAAATACCTCATGACCAAGAAGGAAGCAAAGGCCCGATTGATTCGGTGGATCCTTTTGATTCAAGAATTTGACTTGGAAATCCGGGATAAACGAGGTATAGAAAATATGGTCGCTGATCATCTCTCACGAATTCCGAACGCACCGATCATACAAGCTCCGATCAATGAGGATTTCTCAGACGAGCACATCCTGGCCATTCTCAAGGAACCCTGGTATGCGGACATTGTTAATTATCTGACCACTGGACAATTACCCACTGACTGGACAAGGCAAGACCAATACCGCTTCTTTGCCCAAGTACGGTACTTCTTCTGGGAAGAACCGTATCTTTTTAAGTATTGTCCCGACCAAATTATTAGACGATGCATACCAGAGGAGGAACAGAGGAGTGTGCTCAGCTTTTGCCATGACCTTGCATGCGGAGGACACTTCGGTCCCCGCAAGACTGCAGAGAAGGTTCTTCAAAGTGGGTTTTACTGGCACTTTGTTCAAAGACTCATACCATTTTTGTAAGTCATGCGCAAATTATCAAAAAATTGGGAAATTTCAAGAAGAGACATGATGCCCCTGAACCCGATCCTGGAAGTTGAAATTTTTGTTGTTGGGTGTATCGACTTCATGGGACCATTCCCTAATTCCTTCAGCAACTAGTTCATTTTGGTTGCTGTAGATTATGTCTCTAAATGGGTTGAAGCTGTGCCAACTAAGACCAATGACAACAAAGTGGTTGTCAGATTTCTCAACGAGAACATCTTCTCCCGATTTGGCACCCCTAGAGCGATAATTAGTGATAATGGATCGCATTTCTGCAACAGAGTTTTTGAAGCTCTGATGCGGAAATATTCCATCAATCACAATTTGTCTACTCCGTATCATTCCTAGACAAATGGGCAGGTCAAAGTCACCAATCGATAGATCAAGCTCATTCTGAAAAAGACTGTCAGACAAAACTGAAAGGATTGGTCGGTCAAACTCAATGATGCATTGTGGGCTTACCGCACTGCTTTTAAGACAATTCTGGGGGTGTCTCCGTATAGAATCATATTTGGCAAAGCCTGTCATCTGTCAGTCGAATTAGAACACCGTGCCTTATGGGCTATTAAGCAACTCAATTTTGATCTGACCAAGGTCGGTGAGTTAAGGAAACTGCAGATTTCAGAATTAAAGGAGATACGGAATGAAGCCTATGAGAATGCTCGGATCACCAAAAGCAGGACTAAATTTTTTCATGACCAGCTCATAACCTGGAAAAACTTTGCCCCGGGAGACAAGGTTCTGCTGTATAACTCTAGGCTTCATATTTTCGCGGGGAAGCTGAAGACTCGTTGGTGTGGACCGTTCATCGTGCGCACCGTTTTTCCACACGGTGCTGTGATTATTGTAGAGCCTAAGAATAACGTAGAATTCAAAGTAAATGGGTAAAGACTGAAGCCCTTCTTGACCACTGAGCCTATGACTCCGGATGATAGTGTGCTGACTCTTTTTGCCCCGTCCTACACCTAGCCACAACAACTAAAAAAAAAAGAGGGAAAATTTTTTTTTATATGCTTACCCCTTCTATATTTTTTTTGACATTTCTTTAGCCTATTCGCACTTGGCCGGCCCGAGTCCACAAAGACGGTGACATCATTTCTTCACCCTATTTATTGCATTTGCATTTACTTATACATTCATTGAGGACAATGCATTGGATAGGTGTGGGGGGTGTTAACACTTTTCTTTTTTCCTTTTATTCTTTTTCTTCTTTCAAAAAAAAAAATCTCCAGATTGAAACAAAATTTCATACTCTTTATAAAAATACCAAAGATTGTAGGAATTAAGGGAACCTTATTAATGAATCTTTATTTTTGCCTAAATAAACAAGAAAGATTGATTTGACTAAAAAGTTAGAGGGATAAGGAAAATAACTCATACCTTTTATTTAGCCTTAGTAAAATATGCATAAACTATACACACATGCTTGGGATTTAGAGACACAACTCTGAAAAAAAAATGCTGGATAATTGTGCCTCAAGAAGCATGATTATTCACGCTAAAAAAGAAAAAAAGAAAAAAATATATCGATATAAATAAGTAAATCTTGATTTCGTGGTCTACTTTACTTGCATATTTAACCTGAAGGATGTTTTTTCACCTGATGCCCTAAAAACATCTGATTTGGGAGTCATCGGTTTGATATGCGTTACATAAGTGAAGTAGAAATCCTAATGAAACCAAGAATAATAAATAAATATTAATAAAATGATATTCAAAGTTGAGTTGAAAATTTTCAAGCATATCACACTTACACATTATGCATATCTATCTAAAGCAAAATAATAGAATGAGTTAGAAGTACAAGATCCTTTCTAAATTTAAAGGAAAATCATAATTTTTTTATGAAGGCGAAAGTAAGGAGGACTTATGAGGGTTAAACCTAATTCTTATATCATTCGGTCATTTTTACTATGATTATTGAAAGTTCTTTTTATGACAGAATTTTTGCTAACAACTAACTATTTTTCTTTACTTACTGAATTTTGTGGGTGCAATCCGCTGAAAACTCTCAGGAGACAACACTCCTCCTCTAGGGGAAACCTAGAGGTTTAAAGGCTTGTTGCACATGCTCAGTGGAATCGCGTCACCAGCGAAAATGAAGTAATAATTTTCTTATTTTTGTTTTGCTCGGGACGAACAAAAAAATAAGTGTGGGGGTGTGATTAGTCTTTAATTTTACATAATTTCATCACATTCTCATATTTATTTGATGTAAAATTCTGCTAATAAAGCTTTGCTTGCTTGATCCTAGGTCCATGGTGTGCATATGAAAAAGAAAACCCTAAATCACCAATTAAGGGTGATTAAAGGCCTACCAAATAGCCATTGACTTTAGGGAAGAGATTTTGTCAGCCCAGGACATCAAATCACGAATCCAGGAGATTAAGTGGACATGAGACAGTCAGGACAGCACGCTGCCCAAACACTGGCGCGCGCGGCCAGAGCCGCGTTTCCGCGGCCATACTGGCGCGCGCACGCCCGAGCTTCGGGCCACAGGTCACCCCTTGATGCCATTTCTTCTGGTGCCTATAAATACCCCCAAAGGTCTTCAGTTGGGGGATATCCAGAGCTTTAGCAAGTTGTTGTAATCTTGTTTTTAGGATTGTAGTTGTTTTGGTTTCCTTCTTCTTCTAGTTTTAGTTTTAGCCATTAGAGTGAAAGAGAGAGGTGTGTACAAGTTGTATTTGAAGGTGACAAGCTAATACAAGTAAACTACTTCGCTTTCTTCTTTCCATTTACTTGTGTTTTTCATTTGATTCTACATTCTTGTTTTAGTGTAACTCCTTCTCTTTACCTCTTCTCTTTTGTTGTTCTTTTCTTAACCTTGTATAACTAACTCCTCCATAGCATGGCTAACTAACTACTAACCCACTAATATCTAACTCTTGATTAATAAACTCAAATGAGTCAATAGTGTCAAACAAGCCTTATGCAAACGAGAGCAATGGCATCTTAAGATGAGGGTTCTAACTCTAACTTACATTCAAGTATTTACCTTCGTATATTTCATGCTTAATGAGTTTTTGATGATCTATTGGTTGTCTACTTTACTTGTTGTTGTAACTTAGAGATTTTTCCTTTTAACTTTGCCGATACCATTAGTGCACTCGTGTCTTCTCTTATTCTCGCCTTTTATTGGATCTTGATAAGGGAATGTCCGAGTTTTTTGATTGGTTGCTAATGTTGCGTATTTAATGTCACATTTCCATACTTATTTTAGAATAAAAGCCTGCATTGTCCTAATTATTTGTTTAATTTATTTTCAGGCCCAATCCTTAAAGAGATGAGGAGAAATGAGCCCAAAAGCCCACCAGAATTCTGAATTAAATCAGAGTTAATTCGTACACATAAAATCAGGGCAAAATCAAGAAGTTGAAACCGGTTGAGAAGAATCCTCTCAGAATCGATCGGTTAAAGCCAAGAATCCAAGGCCATTTCGTCAGAATCCGGAGCTCAAACGACAAAACCAACAAAGGATAAAGCCAGAAGAAACCCCCGGAGAGACCCACCAACAGGGTGTGGCCATCTGGCCACACCCTGGCCGCGGAAACGCGGCTTGGGCCGCGTTTTCGTGGCAATCTTGGGGAGTTAGGGGGAGCGTGAACTCCCCCGACCTCCCCGGGATCTTGGTGGTTGGGTTTTCTGCCTATAAAAGGCCATTATGTGCACTGAAAATGGAGGTGAAGGCAGATTAGGATTTAGCCTATTTTTAATTCTTTGTAGTTTAGGTTTTTCTTTTCTTGTTATGTAATTCGTATGTAACTTAGGGTAGAAGAAGATTCATGTAAGTAAGAGAGAGAGGCTGAAGTTGAGAGTGACACCGACGATGTACCCTCCTCCTTTCTTCCATTGTCTCTGCAATTAATAAAGGTAAAGGTTCTTTTCATGTTTGTATTTTCTTTTGTTTCGTCTTCCTCTTCTACTTTACCTTGGTTGTTGTTGTTGAGTGTACAAGTGAATTCCAAAGCACGTATAACTAAGCTACGTGAGAGCCAGCGATAGTTCATGAAGACGTTCTCCTCTTCCAAGATCCGCATCACTTCGTTCTTGCTAGGCTTGACGATATAATGTGCACGGGGACTGAGCTCGAGCTTATGATCTATGCGTTGAACGCCTCCGAAGCAAAGGTAGAACATGCAACGGTTTCCAAGTAAGTCAACACTCAACCTAGGTAAGTATTTCTTCACTTTTCTCTCTTTCTTTTCTTTTACTTCTTTAGTATAGATCAACACCTCCTCAAACTCTTTCTTCTCCACTTCATTGTACATAGTCGCTTTTCATCGTTTTCTGATTTTTCACCTTCTTCATCTCTCGCTTTCTTCTTAACTTTAACCATTAACTTTCTTTTTCTTTTTCATAACATAAAACAGAGAAGAACTTTCGCTTATTTTCTTAACGATTTCAATAAAGAACCGTAAAGCTTCCATCGTAAACCCTCCTTGTGGATCACGACCCGCATAGCCACTTGCTATAGCGGAAGAATTGAGCACTTGCACATCTCCTTTCTTAAGTTCTATAATCTCGTATTTTGTGTGCAGGTTTTGCTTCAATCAAATTTTGGCGCCGTTGCCGGGGAGGGTAAAACGGTTTTTATTGAAATCTGAATTTTTATTGCAAATTTTTTAGAACTAAACGAATTTTCTTCTCTGTTGCAGGTTACAGGGCAAGCAAAGTAGAAAATTATTATTGCAGTGACATACAAGTGGCCTTGGGCCTCTGTTCCAAAAAGCAGAGACCAAGGGCCCTCTGAATTGCCGCGTTTCCACGGCAAAGGCCGCGGATCCGCGACAAGGAAGAGTTGACTACTAACAGCTTTTTGCAGGGCTGCTTAGTGTAAAAAAATTCTAGTTTGCTGCAACTTTAATTTTTCTTATATGCCATAACATAAGCCTGCTAATAATCAACAGTAAAATATTTGTTGAAAAGATAAAAAATTGATTAGACATTTGCATTTTAGGCACGTGTCTTTTTAATTCCTTTATTTTTTACTGTTGAAGAGTGCTGGAGCAAGGTACGTATGCATTGCATTTAGCATAGGACTCACTTTGTGGTTGTTTATATCGCTTTGAGTGAATCTTACATATCTTGTACACTTGCACAAAATTATTTTAAGGGCACTAACCCATAACAAGATAAGGTGGGGATTTAATCACCCTTCCTTAGCCCAAAAATCACATTTCAAGCACTCACTAACCCAAGCCTAACTAAAATTGAGTAGACGTTGGCCCTAGGGACATCTCGGACTCAATTAGGAGATTATCCTAAGGGGAAAAAATGTTGGAATCTAACTCCTGCAAAATCAGTGTCTAGGAAAGGGATTGAGGGCCGAAAGCCCGAAGGTTGTGGTTATTTAATTAAGGAACGTCTTTGTCGGAAAACCTCCCACCAACCTTGCCTGACCTGGCTGATTAGCTTGTGGTTAAAGTCTACATTAGACCTCCCGTGGACAGTCTAACCAGTTAGGAGTCGTCTAGGTCCTAAGTCTACCCTAACTTAGGCTAGAATTTTTTCTTTTTTGTTTGTTTATTTGTTTGTTTTTCTTTGTTTGTATTCTATTGTGTGATATGGACTATAATAATAATTTTTTTTCAATTACAATAATAATCCATATTACACACCGACTTCATTTTCGGATATTACCAACCCGGCATATCATAACTTTGACCAACCTAGTGTGCCGGATTGGTCTTATCCGAATCAATATGACCCATACTCCCCATCTAATAACTATAATTTCCATAATGATTTCAACTCTTCACCGAGTCAGTGGGGATTCACCTCCCCCAAGCATAATTTCCAACCACCTTGTCCTTCTTCTCCACCTAGTCCACATTATGTTCAAGATTCATACTCAGTTCCACCCGTCCAAAATAGGAAACCATCAATTATGGAAATGAGTATGCGTGAGTCCAAACACAATTCCCAAAATCTGATGGACTCACAATTTCACTACCACTTTCAAGACAATTCTTCATCTTTTCATCAAAACTATGAACCTATCAACTATGAAAAGATGCTTGAAGCCATGACTCAGGCTCAAAACACTCGTAATCGTGACATAGATATGATGGTCGAATCTCTACGTTCCCACCGTCCTGATGTCACTAACTATTCTGTTAGAGCCGAAGAGTTATGTAGTTTTGGAAATCAAGATTCCATTTCAGAACAACCATGTGAACTTACCCAAACTCCAAATGATATTGATAGTTTGGCTAGTTTTCCTTTTCCTGAAATAGAACTTGAAAATGATTATGATCCTGAGCCCCAACTTAGTGATTCAATTCTATTTCCTGATTCGATTATGACTCCGGTATCTTCACCTGACTTCAATCTTTTCTCGGAGTCAACATTGGATCCTGTACCAATTCATAAAGAAATTGAATCACCCATCTTTGAGGGTCATGTTGAACTTGACCAACTTTACAATTTGAAAATCCCATGGATAAATTGGCAAGTTCTCCATTTTTTGATATTGAACTCAATGAGATATGTGACCTAGATTCTCAAATCTGTGATCCAGTTCACCTTTTTGAATCAATATTGACTTCTGTTTTGTTACCAAACTTGAGTAATATTTTAGAGTCAGTTTTGATTCCTCCACCTATCATTCCTGAACTGGAATCACCCATATTAGGTCACATTCCATTGTTGGAAAATACATGTGGACTGGAGTTTCAACTTCTTGACTTGGACCCGCTTCTTGAACCAATTTCGACTCCTGAACCTTTACTTAACTTAAGTCACCTTCCCGAGTCGGTATTAGTTCCTGTCCTTCCTGAGTCCAAGTCAACTATTCTATCATTTCATACTCCATTCTGGGACGAGGTGGTTGACAAATTTGACTCTGAAATTAGTTATGGAATATGGACATTAGATGGGGTTAAATATTTAATAAAGATCCTTTATGGATACATCTTTTTAATGGGTTATATTAAAGATATTTCTGGTGGGTTCCTCCGAGACCCAAGAAAAGTTGATTGGGCCGCGTTTCATGGACCAATCAGACCACCACCGGAACCACCACCTTAAGGTAACCTTTTCCTTCCCTTTCGTCTTTTTCATGCATCTATGCATTAATTCATACATTGAGGACAATGCATGAGATAGGTGTGGGGGAGGGTCTAACATAACTTTTCTTTTTCTTTAAAAAAAATAATAATAATAACATTTTTCTTTACTTTTAAAAACTTTTTGAAAAATAGAAACAATATTTTGACTTATTTTTGTAAGAAATTAAGTTAATTTTAAGGAATAGGAAAATCCAAATTAGGATTTCTTATACTTGGTCAAAATAAGATTATTTGTTTGATTTATAGAGTTAGGAAGATAATTTGTCCTAGTAATTTAGTCTTGATCTTTACCTTGATGAAATATGCACACTTCATACACTTACACACTTAGGGTTCAAAAACAAAGATTCTTATGCCTTATAAAAAATATATATATAAATAAATCTAATTATTGATTAGCTAGGTGCTTTGGCCTAAGCAAGCCTTAGTATTTATGCGAAAGATGATTAGATAAGTTTGATAAAAAAATAAAAAAATGAATAAATCTAATTATTGATTAGCTAGGTGCTTTAGCCTAAGCAAGCCTTAGTATTTATGCGAAAGATAATTAGATCCTCTGATTAAGCTGGGTATTTGTGCCTAATAAAGCATAAGTATTCACGCCTAAAAGGGATTCATATAATAAAATCCTTAGTTTTGTGGCCTTGTTTGCTCGAGTCCTTAAGTCCGTGGGGTGTTTTCTCACCCGGTGCCCTAAGACCGTTTGGTTTGGGAGTCATCGATTAGAGGCTCATTACATGGGCAGATTAGAAAGCCTAATAGAACTAAGGAATATTACCAAAATTAAAAAAAAGTATTATGTATAAATAAATAAGGCATAAGAGTTAGAGTTAATGAACCCTTAGTCAAAATTTTCACATTCACAAGGTGCATATGACTTAGGGTAAAGTAATAGACTAGATGAGAAGCATAATTTGACTCCTTACTTTGATTGATAACAAATTTTTGAATAGAGACTAAGTTTAGGAATTAAAAATTCGGCTTTCCTATAACTTATAGATTGCTTAGATCTTACAATCATATTTCAAATATTTTTCTCTTTCAAAATGCTTTTCGAAAAGACTAACTCTTTATTTCTCTTTCTTTATGAATTTTGGGTGTAATCCGCTGAAAACCCTCACGAGACAAAACTCGTCCTCTAGGGGGAACCTAGAGGTTTAACGGCTTGTTGCACATGCTCAGTGCAATCGCGCGACCTGTGAAAGTGGTCTAATAATCCTTAGTATAATTTAGTTGTTTTGCTCGAGGACGAGCAAAAGATAGGTATGGGGGTGTGATTGGTTGCTAATGTTGCATATTTAATGTCACATTTCCATACTTATTTTAGAATAAAAGCCTGTATTGTCCTAATTATTTGTTTAATTTATTTGCAGGCCCAATCCTTAAAGAGATGAAGAGAAATGAGCCCAAAAGCCCACCAGAATTCTGAATTAAATCAGAGTTAATTCGTACACATAAAATCAGGGCAAATCAAGAGGTTGAAACCGCTTGAGAAGAATCCTCTCAGAATCGATCGGTTAAAGTCAAGAATCCAAGGCCATTTCGTCAGAATCCGGAGCTCAAACGACAAAACCAATAAAGGATAAAGTCAGAAGAAACCCCCGGAGAGACCCACCAACAGGGTGTGGCCAGATGGCCACACCCTGGCCGCGGAAACGCGAATTGGGCCGCGTTTTCGCGGCAATCTTGGGGAGTTAGGGGGAGCGTGAACTCCCCCAACCTCCCCGGGATCTTGGTGGTTGGGTTTTCTGCCTATAAAAGGCCATTATGTGCACTGAAAATGGAGGTGAAGGCAGATTAGGATTTAGCCTAGTTTTAATTCTTTGTAGTTTAGGTTTTTCTTTTCTTGTTATGTAATTTGTATGTAACTTAGGGTAGAAGAAGATTCATGTAAGTAAGAGAGAGAGGCTGGAGTTGAGAGTGACACCGACGATGTACCCTCCTCCTTTCTTCCATTGTCTCTGCAATTAATAAAGGTAAAGGTTCTTTTCATGTTTGTATTTTCTTTTGTTTCGTCTTCCTCTTCTACTTTACCTTGGTTGTTGTTGTTGAGTGTACAAGTGAATTCCGAAGCACGTATAACTAAGCTACGTGAGAGCCAGCGATAGTTCATGAAGACGTTCTCCTCTTCCAAGATCCGCATCACTTCGTTCTTGCTAGGCTTGACGATATAATGTGCACGGGGACTGAGCTCGAGCTTATGATCTATGCGTTGAACGCCTCCGACGCAAAGGTAGAACATGCAACGGTTTCCAAGTAAGTCAACACTCAACCTAGGTAAGTATTTCTTCACTTTTCTCTCTTTCTTTTCTTTACTTCTTTAGTATAGATCAACACCTCCTCAAACTCTTTCTTCTCCACTTCATTGTACATAGTTGCTTTTCATCGTTTTCTGATTTTCCACCTTCTTCATCTCTCGCTTTCTTCTTAACTTTAACCATTAACTTTCTTTTTCTTTTTCATAACATAAAACAGAGAAGAACTTTCGCTTATTTTCTTAACGATTTCAATAAAGAACCGTAAAGCTTCCATCACAAACCCTCCTTGTGGATCACGACCCGCATAGCCACTTGCTATAGCGGAAGAATTAAGCACTTGCACATCTCCTTTCTTAAGTTCTATAATCTCGTATTTTGTGTGCAGGTTTTGCTTCAATCAAATTTTGGCGCCGTTGCCGGGGAGGGTAAAACGGTTTTTATTGAAATCTGAATTTTTATTGCAAATTTTTTAGAACTAAACGAATTTTCTTCTCTGTTGCAGGTTACAGGGCAAGCAAAGCAGAAAATTATTATTGCAGTTAAACCGAAATCCAATATCAGTTAAACCGAAAAACCAAAACCAAATAAACTTTAAACTTGTGTGTGTATGTGAACTTGAGCATATCAATACTATGTAATCTTTACAATGATTAAACATACTAAACTAAACACAAAATTTGATTGAAAGTTTTATTTGATGCCCCATTGCATGCTCGTGTGTGTTTGTGCTCGCTACAAGTTTTTAATACATGCTTTTTGAGTTGGTTTTATCAATAGACGTGTATCGTTATGTGCACGCCACTTGACACTCATCTTACCACTCGTTGGGCAGTTTTCTGACTCCCCAGGACTTTATATCCAAATCCTAAAAACTTAGGCAGTGGTAGACTTCCTATTGATCAGAGTTCTAAATGGTAGCTAGTGGATCAATGGTAGCCCGTCAGGGGTCCTTTTCTTCTAGCCCCCCTGTTCGGCCCTCGAGATTCCTTTTTGTAACTCGTGAGCACCTTTTGTACTGCTCATACTTGTATATCTTCTTATATTCTCACTTTTGCGCCTATCGGTGATGTAATATTCTTTTAATATTATGTCACATCCTGTGATAACTTTATAATTGTACTCTTATGTTAGGATGTATAATACACCATGTACTTTCGTACTCTAATTCTTACCTGTGCGAATGCTTAACGTATATGTGTAAGGGTATTTCTGCCTTACGTATATACATCACAGTAACGTCTCCGTACCTGTGGGAGCGGGGCGTTACAAACAACC
This sequence comes from Agave tequilana, assembly GCA_038442645.1. Taxonomy (NCBI): domain Eukaryota; kingdom Viridiplantae; phylum Streptophyta; class Magnoliopsida; order Asparagales; family Asparagaceae; genus Agave; species Agave tequilana. Next base: position 51,531 of record JAVJIF010010301.1, read on the forward strand.
CTAATCATATGGATCCAAGGTCGACCAAGGATCGCGTTATGCGGGGATTTAACATCGATCATAAAAAACTTCGTGATAACGTTGTACGGATTGGCACAGACTGGGAGCAAGATCGTGCTCAGAGATCGAGTCTTATTCCTATCAAACTCATATAAATTAGATTGGGTTTGAGGGTTAATAATGGCTTGGGCCTCCTCCAGGGTGTCCTCCATTCTGCTCAGAGTGCCTTCGTATAGGATATTGACAGTACTCTTGCTGTCGACTAGGATTCTAGACACTCGGCAGTTGCCGATGTGCATGGTGATGATCAGGGCGTCATTGTGTGGGAAATGAATCGCGTAAGCATCTGCCTCTGAGAACTTGATTGGCTTATTTGGGGTCAAAAGGGGATAAGTCAGAACCATTGGTTAGCTGGTCCTATGGGCCTTATTAATGTAAATGGACCTCTCCCTTGAGGTTGTCCCTTCGAGTAGCAAGGTGCCAAATTGGCATCCACTTCCCGGTAGTTGACGAGGGCGAGATTCGTCAGACTCTTCCACTGCTGAACTTTGGGGGCCTCCTTCTGCACCGTGACCTCTGAGGGCTCTCCAAGGTCTAAGATGGACTCTTTGAGGTATCCCCAGTTGATGAGCTCCTGAAGATGCTTTTAGAGGTGTCGATAATCTACTGTACAGTGTCCTATCTCATCATGAAAGATGCAATAGTCTTCGGCTCTAGGACCCTTCGGGTTAGGCGAAAGCGGTCTCGGATGTCCCAGCTAGGATTGGTCCTGGATCACACTAAAGATCCAATTGATGGAGGTCTTGGATGGAGTGAGGATGGTGTCAACTCTGTAGACCTCAATCGGGTTCTGGGAAGAACTTGGTTGAGATCGCTTCTTGAAGCTATTCTGCCCCCAATTTTGAGTTTTCTTCAGAGGAGCAGAATGTGACTTTGTCTTCTCTCCCTCGCTCTCTTGCTTGGGAGGTCGGGTTGTCGAGCCTCACATCACTCTTCTAGCTGGACGTACTTCTGGGCTCGAGATAAGATATCCTTCACGTTGGTGATGTCATATTTCACCAAATGCTTGTAAAAGGAATGGTCGATCTGCAGTCCGGTAATGAATGCAGTCGCAACAACATTGTCACTACAATTATAAATCATAGCCATATGATTCTGAAAATAACTGATATAGTATTTGAGTGTCTCTCCTGGCTTCATTTTGATGGGAGAAGGTGGTTGTTGTTCTTTTTAGACTCCTACCACGAGGCGTATTAGTTAGAGAAGGCATTACTAACCTCCTCGAAGCTCCAGAGAGATCATGATGGGAGGGAGTAGAACCAGTCCAAGGCTAAGCCTTTGAGACTGGAAGGAAATACCTGACACATGAGGTAACCATTGTGGGAGTGGATCGCCTGTTGATACTCCGAAAAGATAAAAATCCCCGGCAGCACTTCAAATGGTCCGAACGATGTCTAAATTGTCAAAGCTTCCAAAAGACAAGTTGCAGACAAGCTGAAGACCTGTCCATCTCTGATGGACAAGAAAGTGATTTAGACTCCACTGATCCAGTGAAGAAGACAGTGAGCCAATTGCTATCCTCTGAAGAACACTCAGGAAGCTAAACATCCAGCTTCACTGCAAGGTATGTTTTCGAGCTTCGCCTTAGGCTCTTTATAGCTCAGTTGAGAGTTATCTTCTAAGCTCCGCTGAGAGCTCATTGCTAACCTTCACTGCAAGCTTTGCATATAGCTTAGTAGCTCCACTGTGAGCTAGCTTCGCATGAAGATCTTTTCTTAGCTTCGTTGTGAGCTAGCTCCACCTTGAGCTTATATAGTCATTTTTGACCATTTAAATCTCAGCATGAGATTGATGTGATCTTTATCACATATTTGGCAGTTATTTGCCTTGATCCAATCACCCCTCAATCATTTGGAGAGGATTAAGGCAAATCTCCTGATTAGTGGAGAAAATCAAGGGATTGTTGTAACAAATCCAAAGTCAGCTGGCTAAGTAACTCCACGCAACGGTCTTTAACTTCAATCCAACTACAATTAGTTTTGCCGCGAAGCTATTTGGTTTCAGGAGCAAAGCTAGATCAGATTGACTAAATTATCTGCTGATTTTTAGTAGGGGTTGTTACACCTCATAATGCCTATAAATAGCCCATTGCTAGGCAGGCTAAGTGCTGGCTACCGACTAGAGCAAGAAGAGCAGGACTTCTTTCCGTCAAGAAACTGAAGAATAAGAGGGCTTTCTAAAGAGAAGAATCTCTAAATCCTAGCTTTTTGAGAGAACCTTTCTTCTCTCTTTCAGGATGCTATTACCCTAACGATCTTTCTCCCTCAAAGGATTTTCGAAACCAGACGAGAAAGAAACTCCTAAGCAGAAGACTCGAAGACTCAACCACTCGCGTCGTCAATGAAACAAAGTGGTGGCACGCGGACCAGACTTTCACCGACATACTTTCCCAGAAACTTGAGAGAAGAGAGTTCTTGTAATTTTTCTTTTAATTACTTGTAATTCCCCTTGAATTTTGTAAGTTTTCTCACACATCAATTTTAAAGGAAAACAAGATGGCGACTCCGCTGGGGATTATCTTCAATAACATGAAGACAACGCTGCAATGCAATGGTGAGACCCCCCCCGGGTCTACTGCTAAAACCCTGGTCATCCAATTTGACCAAGAGAAGTTTGAGCAACATCTCTCTAAGGCTAGTTCAAGCCCTACCAGTGCACACAAGTACACGAAGATCTCCATGGCTAGGCCTCCTCTAGCCATAGCTTGGAAGCAAGTCCCTGATGAGATGGAGAAGGCTATCTGGTGGTTTGATTCAGCCTCAGTAGAGACTGAATTAACTTTGCGCCAGCACCTGCATGCTGGGCGCGAAGCTAATTCAGCCCCAAGGGCTCTCTGGATTGAAAAATCCAACTCAGCCTTATGCAAGGCTAAAGAGTCCTCCACTTCAGCTTCAAGATAAGCTAGAGTAGTCTCTGACTACAAGAATATTCTAGCCCCTTACAAGGCTCAACTTCGCTCATCCGGCAAAGTTGATGGCAAAGCACTCCTCAGTGCTACTAGTGCAGCTGGTGCAACTTCGCTTTCTGATCTGAGCTGCGAAGTTACAACACCATCTGGTGCTAACAACGAAGCTACTTCGCTTAAAGGAAATGCACTGTACAGCAGTGCTAAAGCACTACATGCTCACATCGCTTTGCCTCGCGATGAAGCTATACCTTTAGCCAGAAAAGCAGCCTTTAAGGCTAAGTCTAGGGCTAAGCCTAAGCTTTTCAGCCCATCTGGGCTAACTTCTAGCCCCCTAGTCTCTTTGTTGGATCGATTGGGTCAGGCCAAGGCAGACTTGCGGGAATTTCTAGGCAACAAGCGAAAATCCAGTCCTGAAGAGCAAGCTCACATCTCACTGTCTCAGTGTGGACGAGCAAGGTGCCAACTAGTCACTGTGCATTCTGCTGATTGTTGCTTGGGGCCAATCCCCACAATGCCCCTTTCGAACAAACTGTCAGTATTCGACCGTTTGTCAGCCCCGACCTCCAAAGAATACAAGTGTAGGAGGAAGAGGGAAGCCCGGAAACCTCATCGTTGTCTCTATCAACATGACAAGTAGAGGAAGAGACCTAGTGCAATCTCGAAGAGGAAGAACGAGGGTTCACGAACCCTCAGTTAGTTCTCTAGACCTTGACTATAAGTAGGCTTAAGTCAGGTTCTGATTGAACCCGAAGGTGCCTTTCGAGGTACCCGCTCTAGGGTTGCGAACCCTACAACTATGAACAACCATCTTCTTCTATAGCAATGTCACCGAGCCGTTGAGAAGCCTTTTTAAATAGTTGGACAATGAAGGAGAAGTCAGTGGATATGCTTCTTCCACTACCGTCAGCTCTAAGCAAACAAGAGTGATGTTTGTTAACATGGTTGAAAACAACCTCGATGAAGATCTCTGTCGGCGAATGGAGGCACAAGAGCAGACTTCCAGAACTTAGCAAGAAGCCTTGAAAAATATCCAGCAAATGTTAGCTCAGCTCTTCACCAACAGAAACATCAAAGACACCAGTAGCAATCACGATGAACATCCTAAGATAGAGAAATCAAAGGAAAGTTCCTCAATTGATGCCAAGGTAATCAAAGTCATCCAAACTCAGATTGCTTCTCTAGCTTAGAGGGATGAGCTAAAGAAAGTAGGGATAGTGCGTCCTCACCCATTGGAATTGGACTCAGTTCCCTATCCACTAAAGTTCAAGCCACCTACGTTGCACACGTATGACGGAAATGCTCACTGAATCAGAACATCTATTACTTTCGGTCGTAAACTGGCAACGTGATAGATAACGATGTTTTCATGGCCAGGCTATTCATTTGCACCTTTAAGGAGATAGCCTTTGATTGGTTCAATAGTCTACCAAGCGACTCCATCAATTCTTGGGTTGACCTAGGAACCCGATTTCTCTCTCGATTCGATGAGGATGACACTGAGGTGACTATAGACAAGCTCCTCTCGACGGTCTAGCGAGGAAGAGAACCCGTAAGGGCATATATTAAGAGGTTCTGTAACATTTCTCTTATGTGCCCCACTGGCATGCCATTGTCTATGCTACTCCAGACATGTCGGCATAATTTTCTCGACAAAGTGAAAATTCGTATGGGAGCTGTCAAAACCCATACATAGAAGGAGCTTGTCGAGCAAGCTAAGATAGCCGAGAAATTAGTTAAGAAGTTTGAACCCTCAGTACCTAAGAACAAATAGGGGGTCAACACTAAGGGGCGTAATGCAACCTAATTTTTCCAACCAAAGGGAAAGAAACCATGGCCGTTGAGCTACCAGGGGCAGATCAACTGAAGCAGAAAAGCAGCACCAGTGACAATCAGGAATTCAAGCTTCCACCAAAGGTTTACTCTTTCAAAGACGAGCAGGTGGTGAAAATCTTCCACTTGCTTCACAAGGGTAATAAGCTCAAGTTACCCGAAGTTCGACAACCTAATGAAGTGGGACGTACAAACGATTCCAACTACTGTCTCTTTCACAGGATGGTGCATCTTCCCACCAACAAATGCTTTGTTCTCAAAGACAAGATCCAAGCATTAGTGGATGCTGGAGTTCGACTCTCAAGTCAGAGTAAAAGAAAGTCACTGCAAATATAGTGACTCTCAATTTTGGGACCTTCCAGAAGACGATGATCCGAGATGGAGTGACCCCAACCCCAAAGCCAAACTGGATGTTACCAATCCAATAGCGAAAGCGCAGAAAGCTAAAGGCCTCGTTCCAATGATGACAAAATCCGAAGAGATCATGTTGAAAGTACACATAGAAGGGGGGTTGAATAGGTGTAAGGCTAATCTAATGACAAATGATGCGGAATTAAAACAAATTGCAACACGCTTAGTGTAACCAAAGAGTGTAGCCGAATCCCGGTGAAGGGCTCTAGACTAACTCCTCTAGATTCCTCTTAAATAAGAGTTGAGGTGCTATGTAAAGCTCTCTTGGTTCAACACAACTGAGGCACACAAACAATACCAAGCATATAAATGATATGAACAATATGAATCAATGCAAGACACAATATAAGAGAGAGTTACGAGATAGTGGATCAATCGCTAACAACAAGATATGTTTCAAGGTTCGAGCCACTGCTCTACGTCCCCGCCTTCACACAGAAGGATTTCCACTATATCGTCCACACAGGACTTCCCATATAGGGAACCTCCACTAAGGATTTGGGCAATACAAACCGGGAGTACACAACTCCTCTCTCTAACAATACAGCCTCTACACACGCGGTAAGGCACATCACCTCTACACTTAGAGGGAAGGGCATTTAGCCAAACAAGATCAACCTCTCACTAGAGGGATAAGGAACTAAGCCACAACTCCACAACAATCACCTCTATACTTAGAGAGATACCAACACAACCAAACTCCTCCACAATCACCTCTCACTAGAGGGATACCAACAACCAAATACAACCACCACAATCACCTCTCACTAGAGGGATATCAACACAATCACCTCTCACTAGAGGGATATCACAAAGTAAGGAAGGTTTACAACTCTTGATGGTATCAACAACCACAAACCAATTTTCCCACAAAATTAGATCCTAATAGATAGGATGATATGGTAGCTCAAGTGTGAGAAAAACAAAGAGTTTGGAAATCAAAATCACAAAGAAAAACTCTTTAAAAAACTTCTAGAATAGCTATAGAAATGAAGATCAAAAATCAATTCCCAATGACAATTTTTCTTTGAATTTTTCAACCCTTTTAAAACAAATAAAGATCAAATATTTAAGCCCAAAACTCTTTTAAAAACTTGCTGTTAAACACTTGTAAAGGTGGGAAAAATTTCTCTTTAAAAAGTTAGCTAAAACAGCTCAAGAGGATGGGTATTTATACCCTTCAAAAATTCTGCCCGTTGGCAGCCAGGAAAGGTCAGAAATGACCTTCCGGTCGATTGCCCGGTCGACCGGTCAACAATTATTTTTATGACCGTTGTACCTCCGGTCGACCGGACCTAAAAACAGAGAGCAACAGCTCTCTGTCGGTCGACCGCCCAGTCGACTGAAACTGGTTACAAAGAGCAGCAGCTCTCTGCCGGTCGACCGCCCGGTCGACCGGCCCACCAGCCCAAGCTGGCGAGCACGTCTGTGCACGTCGGTCGACCAGACCGGTTGACCGACTTCTGCAGCAATCGACCGTCCGGTGACCGGCAGAAGGCCAGATCAAAACTGTTTAAGGGATTGAAAACTTGGTTATTTACCTTCTAAAAAATCCCATAAAATACACATAAATTTCACAAAAGTAAGTTCTTTTATTATCTTTAAAATACAAATATGTGTGACTAAAATTCAACACATATTACAAACTATTTGAACTATTTTTATGATATAAAAATTTGCCTTTAAAACAAAATCGGTATTTTCCAAAAAACCAAGCTTTGACTTTTGAAATGGAAAACCGTTTTCTCCAAAACACATGTAAATACATAAACATGATTTTGAAACAACTTTGAAGCATATTGTTTATGGATAGAACCCAATATACATATAAAGATTTATGTCTATGTTTTTGACATGAAATTCAATATCGGTTAAACTGAAAATCCAAAACCAAATAAACTTTAAACTTGTGTGTGTATGTGAACTTGAGCATATCAACACTATCTAATCTTTACAATGATCTAAACATACTAAACTAAACACTATACCAAAGTCTTCTTATCTCCAAGCCGACTCGATCCAAGCGCGATCCAAAGAGCTTGACTCCAACCGAGTACTAGATGCGATCTTGACGTTCGAGCTCTTGAATCAACATGTGAAAGCTCCAAAATACCTTTGTTGAAGCTAATCACCTACTAATATCTTGATCAAATATCTAAAACTAAATATCACAAGATTATTAGTAAACTATAACTACATGAGTTAATCATCATCAAAACTAGAGTGAAGGGCCTCTGGGCCAACACATGTGGGTCCACCCAGATATCATCTAAGATAAGCAATGGGAATCCAGCAAGCCTAAGCTCAAAGGCAAGTCATGTAACACTGTCTCTCTTGCAACGATGATGACAATGTGACTATAGCTTCTCTCAGTGACTCAGAAGAGAAGAAGCTTTCCTTAGCAGCACTGCCCGCTACCTCGCAACTAATAGGCACTCGGTCTGGAAGCCGTACCTGCGACAGTACGATCAGATGCCCGACGACACACAACAACCAACAACATCGGGAACAACTGGCACCAGTTTAGACTTCAGCACCACCCCCGCCACTGGACAAAGAGAAGCAAAAGAAGGTTCGATTCGATAAATCATTGAAGAAGGATCCTTCAAAGGGGCTCAACACTTCTTTTTGCTTTGACATATTGGCACAACTTGTCAATATTACGACTCATATAATTCTGTACGAGCTTCTTCGCCTCTCAAAGGAGACAAAAGGGGCACTTAGGGATGCACTTGCTGACTCAAGTACATGCAAGCCCTATTGATGATGATAGGACTCCGTGCACCCAGTGTCATTTGGTGCAACAACAGATGCCATCTATCACCTTCACTCCTAAGGACATGCTCCCGAAAGATAATAAGAACGATAGACCTTTATACTACTCTGGGTAAATTGGTTCCACATGTATCGAGAGGATCCAAGTTGATTCGAGGTCTGCTCTCAGTATCATCCCAAAGAGGCTTCTCTGCTTCCTGGGCATCCCACTTAGTAGTCTATCCACCACCACTATAACCATCTATGCCTTCAACACCGGGAGTAGTCACCCTCTAGGTAAGATTCGTCTCGGATGCCAGATTGGAGACTTGAAATCAGAAGTAACATGCTACGTCATTAACACTAACACGTCTTACAATCTTTTGCTCGGACGATTATGGATCTATGCCAACTGGATCGTCCCTTTCACACTGCACCAGTGCTTCAAATATGTGGGAGATGAAGCGTGATCCGAACAGTATTCGCTGAAGTGCAACCGCTCAAAGGAGTGGAGAATTACTTCACGAATTCCCTCCTCTAACAAGAGGATATCGAGCCACTAAAGCGTTCATTGCTCGATCATGTCGACAATGGCAATAAGGCGAACTCAGAAGCAGAAGAAGATGTGCCAGTTACTATTAATGTAGAACCAATTGTAGCATATCTAAATAATTTTGGTTGTAAAAACCTTGCTGAAAATGAAGGCGAATGGGTCCTTAATGAGAATATTGATTTTGATTACTCTTTGTGTCTTGATGATGCATCTGTCAATGTTAAGTTTTTACATATGCCTTTACCAATCTCGAAATTGACATGCATGCATATTCAGGATAATACAGGTTCTGTCTTCATTGTTCTTCCTTGTAAAAAGGGACTAATCACCAATTGTATTTAGCAAAGGCCGGGTTCAAGCCCTGACATCTAGAGAATCAGACGATGACTTAGAACCCCTATAATTCTTTCATTACGCATGGTAGCACACCGCATGATGAAGAGAATGGGGTACAGCTTAAATCACGGAGATGGTCTGAAATTTGGTTGTATACCTTTGCAGGCTTTAGTACCTGAAGGAAAACCTCCCAACTATTATGACCGCACGCACAGGAGGGTTGGGATATGCCATTCCGCTTCCACAGTCGGAACCTGAGTCTGACGGATCGCTACCATTGCAATCTTCAGATTCATTCTGCTGGGACTCTGATGGTAGTGTGCGGGTAGTCTTCAAAAAGCTCTTCGATGACATGACCTCTATCAGTCAGATGGAGCAAGAAGAAGATATTGAGCCATTTGACACTGATCCTTGGGATCAACAAATTGATCTTCAATAGGAAAAGCATTTTGAACAATAGAACCTTCGACCGAATATAAGGTGATCCAAGTCGACATGGGTGATGAAGCACACCCAAAACTCATCTCTATAAGTGAAAGCCTATCGCCAATAGAGAAACAAGACCTCACATCCCTCATACGGGAGTATATTGACATGTTTGCTTGAAGGCTATGAAGACATGTCTGGCCTCGATCCTCAGGTGGCTATATATCATCATAATATCAAACCAGATGCTAAATCGGTTTAGCAGAAACAATGATAGTTTTGACCTTGACATCATGAAAGCAATCAAAATCAAGCTCACAAACTCATCTAATGCGGCTTCATTTGAGAGGAGCAGCACCTAGACTGAGTTGCTAATATTGGACCCTGTGCTTAAGAAAAATGAAAAAATTAGAGTCCGCATCGACTTTCGTAATCTCAACGCAGCCTGTCCTAAGGATGAATATTTATTGCCCATTACTGACGTCATGATTGACAACAAATGCGGCTTTGAAAGGATGTCCTTCATGGATGGCTTTTCAGGATACAATCAAATTAAGATGCACCAGGATGATGAGAAGCATACATCATTCAGAATGTCTAGGGGTATATTGTTACATACTATTATCGTTCGGATTGAAGAATGCCAGTGCAACTTATCAACGCGCCATGAGCACAATTTTTTGTGATCATCTACAAAAAACGGTGGAATGCTATATTGACGACATCGCAGTTAAGAGTCGCGACAAAAGCAACTATCTCGACGGCCTGAGAACTATGTTCAACATCATGCAGGCTCACCAACTGAAGATGAACTCAACCAAATCATTTTTTGGAGTGTCAAGTAGTAAGTTCCTTGGATTCATAGTTACATCCAAAGGAATTCGTTTGACCCCGACAAAGTTGAGGCAATTCAGGGCATGCAATCCCCGAAAACCCTCAAAGAGCTCAGAGGTCTACAAGACAGTCTAGACTATATCCGAAGATTTATTGCAAATCTCTCGGGCTGTTGCCATCTGTTTACACGGTTAATGAAAAATGTGTCTCCTTCTTATGGGATGAAGCTTGCCAAAAGGCTTTCAAAAATATCAATGAATATCTCATCAAGCCTCCGGTCCTGGTGGCTCCCATTTCAGGTTATAGCCTCGCGCGAAGCTCAGAATAGCCTCTGGCACGAGGCTAACTGACTGTTATCAGTTTTCACTTAATTTTAGGGGCAGTTACACCCCTCAAGAGCTTATAAATAGCTCACTCTTGGATGATCTCGGGGTGGAGAAGCATAGAGTGCAAGGCCAAGAAACTATTGAACAAGAGAGTTGGCAAGTTGAAAATCAAGAGGCTCAGTTGCTTAGCAAGGCTAACTTTCCTTTGCTTCCAAAAAAGTTCAGAGAATTACTTCTCTAAATTTAGGGTATTAATACTAAGACCTTCCCCCTCTCTCAAGGAATCTCTGGAACTAGGCGAAAAAGAATTCCTTAAGACTTCATAGATTGCACGTCAACAGGGCAAAGTGGTCGCGTGCTGATCAGACTCCTAGCGGTACATTTTCCCAGAATCTCAGAAGAGATACTTGTAACATTTTTTTTCTTTTTGATTACTTATAATTTTCTCTTCAAAATTTTGTAAGTTTTCTCTATTATCAAGTATCGATGGAAAACAAGATGGCGACTCCGCTAAGGAGCTGCTTCTCCACATGTGAGAACCAAGTGCCACAATGCGATGTTGGGTTCACTGCAGAGACCCTGGTCATTCACTTTGAACAAGAGAAGTTTGAGCAACTCCTCTCTGAGGTTAACACTAGTCCCCTACATGTACGCAAGTACATGATGTCAGCGTAGCCAGAGCACCTTTGGTTACTTTTGCGAAGCAAGTCTCTATCGAGACTATTGAGGTTCTTTCTGAACCTAACACAGCCTCATGCGAGGCTAAACAGGCTTCGCACGAGCCTAAACAGGTTCTATGCAAGTCTATCATAGTCTCAACTGAGACTAAGTTAGCCCCACGCCAACGTGTTAACGTTGCACGCGAGATTACAAAGGTTTCGTGCGAACCTAAAGCAGCCTCTTCAAAAGCTATGTGGATTGTAAAGTCCGCAATTTCCTCTTTTGATCCAGCTTCATGCAAAGCTAAAATAGTCTTAGACCACAAGACTACTTCAGCTCATTGCAGAGCTAAGCCTCGCATATCCCGCGAGGCTAAGGCCTAAGCACTCTGTGCTAATAGCGAGGCTACTGCAGCCTTGCTTGCATCGACAACATTGCTAGGTAGTGCTAAGCCCGTTGCGCACGAGGCTAACACAAAAGCACCTTTGCATGCTAATAGTGCCGCCGATTCAGCGTCGCACCCACTGACATCGTGCTAAAAACTTCTACCGCGAGGCTAGGGATAAAGCACCGTTGGGTGCTAACAGCGAGGCTAGTTTAGCTTTGTTTAAGGGAAAAGCTTTGCATAGCAAAGTTAAGTTCGCGTCTAAGGGTAGAACTGAGGTAGCAGTTTGCTTTGTGAATTTACTCTTTCAGGTGAAGTTACCCTAGCTTCGCCTATAACAAGAAAGCCCTTAAGGCTAAGCCTAAGGGAGCTAATATCAAATCTCCTCAAGTCTCTGTAATGGATCGGTTGGGTCTAGTTAACACTGACTTGAGAGATTATTTGAGCAACAAGCGAAAGCTTCGCTCTGAGGAATTTATTTACATCTCGTCGTCCCAGTGCGGACAAGCCGGGTGTCAACCTATGATGGTGCAATCCGTCCATTGCTGTCTGAGAACCGTCCCAATGACTTTGCCTCTAAGCCAGCAATCAGTATTCAGCCGGTTATCAACCTGAACTTTCAAGAGACCCCGGTCCCAAAAGAAGAAGGCGATAGAGGTGAGCCATCTTGCAGCCACCTCTGTTTACATGATAAGTAGAGGGAGGAATCTTTTTTGATCTCGAAAATGGAGACGAGGAGCCTTCACCCCTCTAGCCAGCTCCCCGGACACTGACTATAGCTCCGACTTAAATCAGATTCTGATGGAATAGCAGGGTGCCTTTCAAGGTACTCGTTCAAGGGTAGAGATACCCTATGATTATGCGCAAACTTCTTCATCAACTGAAGCCGCATCACCTGCACCATTGAGGAACCTTTCTCAATGGTCTGATGACGAAGAGAAAGCCGACGGATACGCCTCTTCAGTTACAACCAGCTTAGTACAAACGGGATTTGTGTCTGCTAACATGGCCGACAACGACAATGATGATCTTCATCAACGATTAGAGGCACATGAGCAGACTTTCAGGACTTAGCAAGAAGCCTTGAATAGCATCCAACAGATGCTGGCTCGGCTCCTGACCAACCGAAATACCAATGACACCAGTAGTAACCTAATGAAGAGGGGCATCACGGTCCTAAGATTGAAAAGTCAAAGGAAAGCTCCCCAATTGATGTCGAGGTCGTTAAAGGCATTCAGGCTCATATTGCATCCCTAACCCAAAGGGATGAACTGAAGAAGGTAAGGATGACACGTCCTTACCTGTTGTAATGGGATTCAGTTCTCTTCCCACCAAAGTCCAAGCCACCTACGATGCATAGATGACAAGAGCTCATCCAACCAACATATCTATTATTTCTGATCTCAGACCAGTAACGTAATAGATAACAATGCCATCATGACTAGACTATTCATCGGCGCCCTTAAGGGAGTAGCCTTTGACTGGTTCAAGAGCCTGCCCAGCGGCTCCATCAACTCTTGGATTGACCCAGAAATCTGGTTCCTCTCTCGATTCTATGAGGATGATACCGAGGTGATTATGGACAAGCTTCTCTCAACAGTCCATAAAAAAAGAGAATCTGTGCGGGAATACATTGAGAGATTCCGCAACCTTTCTCTTATGTGCCCTGTAGGCATGCTGTTACTATGTTACTCCAGACATGTCGGCATAACTTTCTCGATAAAGTGGAAGTCCGTATGGGAGCTGTCAAAACCCATACATGAAAGGAGCTTGTTGAACAAGCTGAGATAGCCGACAAATCGGCTAAGAAATTTGAACCCTCAGTCCCCAATAACAAGTGGGGGGTCAATACCAAAGGGCGTGATGCAGCCCAGTCTTCTTAATCAAAGGGGAAGAAAATCATAGCCATTGAGCTATCAGGGACAGCTCAACTAAAGCAAAAAGGTAACACCAATGGCAATCAGAAATTTAAATTCCCACCAAAGGTGTACTCCTTCAAATATGAGCAGGTGGTGGCGATCTTCCATTTGCTACACAAAGGTAACAAGTTGAAGTTACCTAAAGCTCGGCAACTAATGAAGTGGGGCATACGAATGATCCTAATTACTGTCTCTTTCATAGGATAGTGCATTACCCTACCAGTAGGTGCTATGTCCTCTAGGACAAGATCCAAGACTTGGTAGATGCTGGAGTCCTGACTCTCAAGTCAGAATAAAAGAAAGTCACCGTCAATATGGTGACTATTAATTTCGGGGCATTCCCAAAGATGATTGTCCAAGACGGATTGGTCCCAATTCCTAAGGCGAATTTGGATGTCATCAACCCTATGGATGAACAACATGAAGCTAAGGGCCTCATCCCAATCACGACAAAATCTAAATAAATCATGTGGGTTCACCCAGATATTGTCAAGGATAAGCATTGGGAGACCAACAAGCCCAAGCTCAAAGGCAAGTCATGCAATGCCGTCTCTCTCGTAGCAAATGAGGACTTTGTGATAGTAGCCTCTCTCAGTGGCTCAGAAGGAGAAAAACTTGCCCTAACAGCACAACCTTTCACATCGCAGCCAGTAGATACATGTTCTGGTAAACAGTACTTGCGATAGTGTAACCAGACACCTGACAGAGTACCCCAACCAATGACGTCAGGAACCGGTGCACCTGTTCAGGCCTCAGTGCCAAAACACAAGGAAAAGCAGAAAGAGATTCACTTTGATGAATCCTTGAAAAAGAATCCTACTATAGGACTCAATACTCCCTTCCGTTTTGACATATTGGCACAATTGGCCAATATCCCTGCTCGTATTACCCTGCACGAGATACTCCGCCTCTCAAAAGAAACAAGGGAGGCACTTAGGAATTCACTTGCTGATTCAGAATCATTTCTGACGCAAGTACCCATCCCTACAAAGGAAGATGAAGCTTTATGCCCCCTATACCATCTGGTACAACAGCAGGTGCCATGCATTACCTTCACTCATGAGGATATGCTCCTCAAAGACAATCGACATGATAGGCCCTTGTATTATATAGGGTACTTTGGGTCTACACATATCGAGAGAATAAAAGTTAATCCTAGGTTTGTTCTAAGCATTATCTCTAAGAGATTGCTTTATTTTCTCGGCATCCCGTTGAGCAGGTTATCAATCATGACTATAACCATATATGGCTTCAACACTGGGAGTAGTCATCTTCTGGGCAAGATCCACCTCCGATGCCAAATCGGAGATCTGATATCAGAAGTGACGTGCTACATTATTGATGCTGACACATCCTACAACCTTTTGCTCCGGTGACGTTAGATCTATGCTAATTGGATCGTGCCTTCCACGCTCCATCAATGATTCAAATATGTGGATGACAAAACAATGGTCAGGACAATGTTCGCAAAAATGCAGCCATTCAAAAGACTGAAGAACTACTTCACCGATTCTCTACTTTATAAAAAGAATGGTAAAGTGGTAGGAAAATCATTGCCTGACGACATCGACAACAGCAACAAAGCGGACTCAGAATCAGGAGAAGATCCAGAGGTTTCTTTTGATGAAGAACTGATTGTAGCATATGTGAATGATCCTGATTGTAATAACTCCGCCGACAATGGTAATGAATAGGTCCTTAATGAAAATGTCAATTTTGATTATTCCTTGTGTTGTGATGATCTAAATAGTCCTATTGACATGAGCCCTCTACACATACCTCTGCCCATGTCAACGACATGCATGCATATAGAAGAGAATAATGGGTCTATATTTGTAGTTCCATCTTCCAAGAAGGACCAGTTGCCCATTATATTTGGCAGAGTCTGACCTTGGATTACAACATCAAACGATTCAGAAGAAAACTTGGAGCCCCCATAATTCTTTCACTATGCACGGTCAAGACACTGTATGATGAAAGAAATGGGATGCGACTGACGTCGTGGTGAAGGCCTGAACTTCAAAAAGGGACAACGTATCCCTTTACTACCTTTTGTACCAAAAGGAAAGCCTGCCAACTACTACGATTAGACTCGCAAGGGGTTAGGGTATATTACTCCATCTGCTCAATCTGATTCAGAATCTAAATGGCCTTTACTATCACATTCTTCAAATTTATAAGACTGAAAATCTGATTTAAGTGTGGGGGTTGCCTTCAAGAAACTCTTCATCAACATGACATCGACCAGTCAGGTGGAACCAGAAGAGGACATTGAGCCATTCGACACTGATCCTTGGGCTCAACAATTGAATCTTCAATGGGAGAAGCGTTTCGAACAACGCGACCCTCCTACAGAAGAAAAAGTAATCCAAATTGATGTTGGTGATCAAACGCACCAGAAGCTCATCTCTATATGCGAAAGTTTGTCACTGACAGAGAAGCAAGACCTTATATCCCTGATAAAGGAGTATATAGATGTCTTTAATTGGAGCTATGAAGACATGCCTGGTCTCGATCCTCAAGTGGCCATGCATCATCTCAATATCAAAACGGATGCCAAGTCGGTCAAACACAACAGCAACGATTCTGACCTGATATTAAGAAGGCAATTGAAGCTGAGGTCCAGAAACTCATCGAATGTGGCTTCACTCGAGAGGATCAGTACCCAGACTGGGTTGTTAATATTGTACTCGTCCTTAAAAAGAATGAAAAGATCCGGGTATGTATTGACTTTCGTGATCTTAATATAGCCCGTCCTAAAGACGAATTTTCGTTGCCTATCACGGATGTTATGATTGACAACACATGTCATTTCGAAAGGATGTCCTTTATGGATGGGTTTAAAGAGTAAAATTAAATCAAGATGTACCCGAATGATGAAAATCATACATCATTTCGAACACCGTTGGGTGTGTTTTTCTACACGGTTATCCCGTTTGGCTTAAAGAACATGGGTGCCACCTACCAACGTGCAATGAGCATGATCTTCCGTGATCACTTGTTGATTAGTCTACGATTCGTATCATTACATCGCATTTTCCTACTGATTTATGAATAAAATAACACTTCTTACTCATACTTTGGTTTATTTTGTAGATAATCAAGAGTTCAAGGGTAAAGTCAGAATAAGAGCTAATTAAACCCAATTTGGGTAATTAAATCTTATTACTTGGAGGTCAAGTTAGAGAGCTTCTAGAATACATTGGATCTAGTAATTGGGCACGAATCTGAAGAAAATCAAATTCAATCAACTCAAAACAAAATACATCTAGAAGGTCCTCGTAGCTGGACGATACCATGGACCAAAACTAGGGACCTAATTCCCTGATATTGTCGTGAAAACGCGGCATTTGCTGCGTTTCCGTGGCAATCTTGTGGGCCTACGCATCAATCTTCAATGCGTGGCTTCGTCTCGCCTTCTAGATGCTTTTTCTGCCTATAAATACTGTAAGTTTGGGCTAGAAACGAAAAGAGAGAGCTGCAGGCTAGAGTTTTCTCTCCTTTAGTGTAGGTTAGTGTAGTTCTTCTTCTCTTTTGTTTTGTATTTTTCTTTTGTTTTAGATTCATATATTAGGGCTAAGTTGATTTGGAAGGAGAGAGAGATATTGATGTAATAGAGAGTGATAATGTATGTAAAGGTGTTTTTTTCCTCCATTGTAATCTTTTTCATCTTCTACATGATGCTTAACTAATTTTTTTCTTATGACAATCTAACTAGTAACCACTAACTAGCTAACCACTTAATTGATAATCCACATAAATCTAATAGCATCGCCTTGTTCTTGTATGAGCTTTTGATGGGTCATGATGATGAATTCTAACATTCTAATATCTAAACACTAAGAAGCTGATTTGCAATATCTTCTTTATTTCATACTCACCTCCACTTGATTTTGATGATCTAATAGTAGCTTGCATTTTAATTGTGTAGAATGGATGTGTTTGAATGTGGAAGAACAATCTTATGAACCATACTTTATATCATCTCTTGAAGTCAAGGACTAGTGATGGCCAAGGATCTATGTGAGGTAACTATCACTAAGAGGTTAGCATGGTTAGTAGAGTAATTAGTAGTTAGTAGCCATGAGTTTTCTTTCATAGTTTTTTCTCTTTCTTTTTATCTTGTTTTAAAAATCAATTTCAAAACCCTTTTATCAATTTTCTTATTGTTGTTTTCACCACCTTCTTTGTTTACCTATGTTTTCATCTTCTTCATCATAAAATTTATCTTCTTTTCCATTTTGTTTTCCATATCACTTTTCAAATCACTTCACTTTCTCTTTCATTTCTATTTTCTTACCTTTGTTTTACCGATTCTATAACCACTTCTCCATTGTTTTTACTTCATCGATTTCATCGCTTTCTTCACCTATCACTTCTGAATTTCATTTTTTTTTCTTCTCATTCTTTAACAAAGAAGAATTCGTTAACATAACACGTGAATAAGGATCATTAACGCTTCTATCGCCTCCCGTCTTTGTGGATTCGACCCGTTGAGCCATCATGCTATAACGGACGTATCGAGGGAACATTAGCACACACGCTTTACACTGATTTCACAAAACTCACATTTTCAAGTGCTAATTTTTCACCCCGATCAAAATTTGGCACTGTTGTCGGGGAGGGGAATGACTTAGATTTCACGTTTTTGTTAACATTTTCTTCTCTATTTTGGTGTGCAGGTCAATTTTATAGGAACTGAATATTGCAGAACACCCATTAGCACTGTAACTCCCTGCTCTTGAAAGCAGGGACCCAGCTTTCAAAGAAAAGCCGCGCAAACGCGACTTTTGCCGCGTGTTCATAGTAATTTTATGACAAATTTGTTTCTTGTTTTGCTGGGATGTGCATATTAGATAGCTAATGGATTTATACTGTTAGTTTTCTGCTTTGATTGCCTGAACATTGCAATAAATTAAAGAACTAAAATACAATAATTGGACATTTTTAAAATGGTTTAGACATTTGCATTTAGGCACATGTCAAATTTTATTCCAATATACTATATTTTATTTTGTTGTTGTGATCTGGACTGAGGTATACATTTGGCATTGCATATAACACAGGACAAATACGTGGATGATTTACTCGCTTTGTCTATTATTCGTGTCTATATTGCAAACTTGCACGAATTAAAATTAAAGGCAAAATCCAATACAAGATAAGGTGGGAAGTTCATCACCCTTCCTTAGCCCCAAAACTACCTCCCCACTCCCTAATCTAAAAATTGATAGACATTGGCCCTAGGGTCATCTCAGACTCATTAACAGATTGATCGAGGTTGAAACTTATAAAAATCATAATCTTGTGAAATTGGTATCTAAGGTTGGGGATTAAGAGGTTAAACCTCGAAGATACCATGGTTTGGCGTAATTAAGGCCCGTTGCTTACGCACAAATTTCTCCCACCATATTTTGCCCCTATCTGGCAGATTAGCTTGTGGTCGGATTCATACAACAACCTCTTCCCGGTAATCGCGTAGTTAAGAGTCATCTAGATCTAGGTTAACCCTAATATAGTCTTGATTTTGATTTTTTCTTTTTTTTTTTGCTTTTTGTTTGCTTTTCTTTTTGTTTGTGATATAGATCTTAACAATAATTTTTCAATCCAAATATGTGTTGGCCCGAAGGCCCATCACTCTAGTTTTGATGATGATTAACTCATGTAGTTATAGTACTAATGATCTTGTGTTTATTTAGTGACAGATTCATGATCAAGATCTTAATAGGTGCATAGCTTCAACAAAAGATTTAAAGTCAAGTTTTGGAGCTAGCACGGTTTGATCCAAGAGCCATTGGATCGTGTTTGGACCAAGTCAAGAAGATGAGAAGGCTTCAAGTGAAGACTTCAAGAAGATGAAGACTTGAGTCTAGATTTGTTTTAGTAAGATTTTGTTTTTAGATAAAATGTAAATGATAGAGTAGTTGGTGGATTGCTCAAGTACATATACACATACACTCTTGATAGTTTTGTTTTTACAAAAGATTTTCTTTTTAGAAAACACATGTTTGGATTTTGGTTTTCATGTTTACATATCTTTTATCCAAAACCATGTTTAGAGCTTAATGTCAAAAACATAGATATTTCACCATGTTTGTGTAGTGGATCATATCCATACACCATATGCTTTCAAAGTTGTTTAAATATCTTGTTTTTGTATTTGGAGATGTTTTGGAAAAACAAGTTTTGAAAAACCAAGTTTGGAAAAATACTGTTTTCATTTGAGCCAATTTTTCCGTATTACAAAATAGTCCAATTCATTTATAACATGCCTTGATTTTGTGCAAGCATGTTTGTTTATCAAAGTATATTGGAAAAACTATTTTTGTAGATTTTTCAGTATTTTATGAGATTTTATTTTAATCAAAAAGACCAAGTTTTAAATCTCTAAAGTTTCTGTTCTGGCTGTAGCCGGTCGACCGCTCCGGTCGACCGACGTGCACAGACGTGCACGCCAGTTCTGCAGGAGGGCCGGCCGACTGACCCGGTCGACCGTCCAGAGAGCTCTGCTCTCTGGAAAGGCCCCGGGCGCCGGGCGGCCGACCGGACAGAGAGACTTGCTCTCTGTATCCTGGCTTGGTCGACCGGCCGGTCGACCGATGGCACAACGGTCTGAAATATGACCGTTGGCCGGATGACCGGGCGGTCGTCTGACAGGCCTGACAGACCCCAACGGCTAGTTTTTCTTAGCCTATAAATTTGGGGGTTTGGGCATTGTTTTTCACTAAGATTTCTAGTGGGTTTTAAGCCAGTTTTTCCTACTTCATTAAAAGAGTTTTTCCCACTAAATTGAAAGCTAATACTTCCAATCAAAAGGGGAGTTTTATCAAGAGTGATTAAAAGAGATTTTCTTGAGTTTTCCTCCACCATCTCTTTCCTTGTTTCTCACACAACACTTGAGCCATCCATTGCTATATCTATCTATAGGAGTTTGTTGTGAGAGGATTTTAGGTGATCAAGAGTTGTGATCACAAAAGTTCTACTTTGTTCCTTTGAGGAGGCGGACGGTTGTGTTCGCATTGTTTCGGGTCCTAGTGGGGACTCGGTGTTTCGAGTTCGGGTGCGAACTTGTTGTTTGAGGTGCGGCCTCGGCGAGCTTATGGGCTTGCGGTGTGTACGGACTAGGGAGTCCGAGAGTTGTAGGTGTTGCGGCACCGAGTGATCCGGTGGGATCGATTATAGTGGAAATCCTTCGTGTGTCGAAGGCGGGGATGTAGAGTAAGTGTGCTCGAACCTCGAAACAAATCCCTTGTGTTTGCGATTGCTCACTCACTCTCTCTCTCTCTCTCTTTGTCTCTTGTTTATATCTTGCATGCTATTACTTGTCTTATCTTTACATGCTTGATATATTGTGTGCTTAATTGTTATACTTGCTTGGGTTTGTTTGCTAACACTTGTATTTAACCAAGAGAGCCAACGCGGCACCTCAACCCTTATCTAGGGGAATCTAGAGGAGTTTGTCCAGAGCCCTTCACGGGGAATTCGGCAACACCCTTGTGTTATACGTGGTGTTTAGTGTAATAGTTTAGTTTAGGTCATAATAGTTTTTACTTCCGCATTATTTGGCATTAAGTGACCATTAGATTAGCCATCACCTATTCACCCCCCTCTAGGTGAACCTTCAATTGGTATCAGAGCCAAGTGCTCTGAATTTGGTCTTACAACCTAGAGTTAAAGATCCTCTTTTTAGGCTAATCATAATATTTATACACACACCATGGATTTCATGTCACCACCCACTTTTGACATTCTTAACATCCAAATTTGGAAGGTTAAGATGTCCTTGTACCTCAAGGCCCTAGGCATTCATGTTTATCTTGCTACCACTAATGATTCATATATTAACAATAGCAAGTATATTGAGGCTAACTCAAAAGCCCTACATGCTTTAAGATCTACCCTAAATGATGTTTATTTATCTAGGGTTGCTAATCTTGATTCGGCTTTTGTAGTTTGGAACACCCTCACCTCCCTTGGCGAAAAAGATCTATAATATGCGGGGAGCGATTCGGACGTTGGAAGTGACACCTCCAACAAGTGCTATATGGTCCAAGGGGATAACCCCCTTGAGGTAACTACCGAATCCGAGGTAGAAGATGATAACATGTCATATGATGAGCTCACTTCTTTTTGTCAACAACTTCTTGAAAAATATGACATGATTAAGAAAGAAAATAAAAATATGAAAAAGGATTTTGTTTGCATGCAAAAAGAAAATAATTCATTTAGAAATAATATTGCATGTTTAGAAAAAGAAAATGAAATTTTGAAAAATGAAAATGCTTCCTTACTTTCAAAATTGGATGATCTTTGTGAAGGAAACACTAGTTTGAAAAATAAAATTGTTTTGGTGGAAAAATAAAAGGAAATTGTTTTAAATGAAAACACTTGTTTAAAAAGAAAAAAATTGTGAAAAAGAAAGTGTTTCTCAAAGAAAAAGAAAATTGTTTCACAATCTCACCATGCTTTACATGCCACCATTAATGATAGTGAGATTAATGTTTTGAAAAATAAGATTAATTGTTTGAGCTCAACTTTGAGCTCATGTGCATTTAACCATTCTAGATTGGAGTCTTTGTTTTCAAAGAAACAAACTCCACATATTCATGCACATCATCATCATGCATATGCTTATGTTGCACGTCATGATCACACTCACACACATAAGCATCCCAAGGTGTACAAGCGTACACATTGTGGCCGCAAAGGCCATTTAGCAAAAATTTATTTTGATAGATTACATCATATTAATTTTGCTAATCATAAAAATGTTTGGGTTCCCTACAAGACTAACACCCAAGAACCCAAGAAAAAATGGGTACCAAAACCCCCACCTTGTGTTTTTGATGTAGGTGAGGGCTCTCACACGATGTGAGAGAAATGGTGCCTTGATGGTGGATGCACTTGGACTTGATGGACACATATATGGATGCATCGCTATCAAGAAGGTTTGGTGGGACAACCACCATGTTTGGAGATTTGGAACATAGTTTCTTAGTTGGTAACTATTTCTAAACTCCTAGTTTATTTACATGCTTATTCATTTGTGTTATCATATAGCATGTTCATGTTTTTATGTGTTTTGTGCTTCATGTGGTAAATACTAGTTTAAATGTAGTTTTTATTAAAACTTGTATTTATACATGTACAAATAGTGAGAACAAAGTGATTCATATATGTTTGCACTTCATGCTCATTTGTACCCACTATATGAACATGTATAGCCTAGTTTTGATGATTTCCTCATTTATACTTGTTTTGCCAATTTTCATGTTTTACTTCATGTATATGTAATTTTTTATTCAAATCTAATAAATATACATGTATACCCGTGAGTCTTTTGCCTTCATGCAAATACCTTTAATAGACTCTTTTATGTTTGGGATATGTATGCATATTGTTAGATTTAGATAAATCATACATATACCTAGAAGTTTGTTTTTGTTTTAAATGAAAAATGAATTTACATTTTGTTTTTGAGCTTATTGACAATTTTCATGAAAATGCTATATACATGATTTTTGTACACTCATACCTTATTTGTTTGTCATGACTTTGTTTCATGAACACCTTTTTGAGCTTTAATGATTTCGAGTGTCAATTCTTGTGTAATTGGTATGATTCATGAAATACATTTGATTTGGTTTTATGTTTTTGAAGGATCTTTAACTAGTTTTCAAAAATTAATTTAACTAGTTATTTATTCTTCAATGTTTATGAGATATACACATGATCCTATTATTGTTTCAATTGGTATCAATTTGATCTATTCTTGTATATTCTCATGTTTTGTTTTTCTTATATATGTATGTATCAATTTCAATTGGTATACTCATTTTTCATACATATATATGATTTGTTTTGTGCTTGAGTTAAAATCGATTAACATGTTTAAAAGCACAAACTTTATTTATACTAAGCTTACTTCAAATTTTTTTAAGCTTATGCATTATGTTTTAAAATTGGTATCAAAATTAAAAAAAATTATGTTTATTTGATATCTCAAGATTTTTTTTAAGAAAAATTCAAAATTTTGTTTTATAAGAAAAATTCAAAATTTTGAGTTGTATTGCCTATATGCAAGGAGAGCTTAACATCTCTTCTACATATAGATTCATGTTGAGTGTATTGTATATTGAGGAGCTTGACAACTCTTCTTTATGTGGTACACGTGTGTAGGGGGAGCTTCACATCTCCTCTTATGCATTACATATTATACGTTACGTGAATTAGGGCTTGTCATCCCTCCTTCATGTAATGTATATGTGTAGGGAAGTTACTTTACCGTCTTCCTCTTCATGAATGTATATCGCATATAACCTTTCTTGATTGATTTGGTTTACCCCTTCATTGTTTCCTTGTTTCGGACAAAAAGGGGGAGAAAAATTTATTTGATTTTGTTTTTACTTTAACCCCTTTGTTGATGATTGACAAAAAGGGGGAGAAGTATTTGGTATATATGCATGCTTTTGGTAAAAGAATTTATGTTTATGCATATATGTTTTTGTTTTGCAAATAGGAGAAAAAGATTTTATGATTTTGTTTTATGCTTGATTAGCATGTTTATATCCTTGATTTGCATACATGTCATGTGCTTCATTTCAATATTTATTTGCTTATTTGTTATGCATAAGTTAAGGGGGAGCTTTTTGAAGCTTTACTTTAATCCATGCATATATAACTTCATGAGTTTTGTCATCATCAAAAAGGGGAGATTGTTGGCCCGAAGGCCCATCACTCTAGTTTTGATGATGATTAACTCATGTAGTTATAGTACTAATGATCTTGTGTTTATTTAGTGATAGATTCATGATCAAGATCTTAGTAGGTGCATAGCTTCAACAAAGGATTTAAAGTCAAGTTTTGGAGCTAGCACGGTTTGATCCAAGAGCCATTTGATCGTGTTTGGACCAAGTCAAGAAGATGAGAAGGCTTCAAGAAGATGAAGACTTGAGTCTAGGTTTGTTTTAGTAAGATTTTATTTTTAGATAAAATGTAAAGGATAGAGTAGTTGGTGGATTGCTCAAGTACATACACACACACACACACTCTCTTGATAGTTTTGTTTTTACAAAAGATTTTCTTTTTAGAAAACACATGTTTGGATTTTGGTTTTCATGTTTACATATCTTTTATCCAAAACTATGTTTAGAGCTTAATGTCAAAAATATAGATATTTCACCATGTTTGTGTAGTGGATCATATCCATACACCATATGCTTTCAAAGTTGTTTAAATATCTTGTTTTTATATTTGGAGATGTTTTGGAAAAACAAGTTTTGGAAAAACCAAGTTTGAAAAAATACTGTTTTCATTTGAGCCAATTTTTTCATATTACAAAAATAGTCCAATTCATTTATAACATGCCTTGATTTTGTGCAAGCATGTTTGTTTATCAAAGTATATTGGTAAAACTATTTTTGTAGATTTTTCAGTATTTTATGGGATTTTATTTCAATCAAAAAGACCAAGTTTTAAATCCCTAAAGTTTCTGTTCTGGCTGTAGCCGGTCGACCGCTCCGGTCGACCGACGTGCACAGACGTGCACGCCAGTTCTGCAGGAGGGCCGGCCGACCGACCCGGTCGACCGTCCAGAGAGCTCTGCTCTCTGGAAAGGCCCCGGACGGCCGGGCGGCCGACCGGACAGAGAGACTTGCTCTCTGTATCCTGGCTCGGTCGACCAATGGCACAACGGTCTGAAATAAGACCATTGGCCGGACGACCGGGCGGTCGTCCGACAGGCCTGACAGACCCCAACGGCTAGTTTTTCTTAGCCTATAAATTTGGGGGTTTGGGCATTATTTTCACTAAGATTTCTAGTGGGTTTTAAGCCAGTTTTTCCTACTTCATTAAAAGAGTTTTTCCCACTAAATTGAGAGCTAATACTTCCAATCAAAAGGGGAGTTTTATCAAGAGTGATTAAAAGAGATTTTCTTGAGTTTTCCTCCACCATCTCTTTCCTTGTTTCTCACACAACACTTGAGCCATCCATTGCTATATCTATCTACAGGAGTTTGTTGTGAGAGGATTTTAGGTGATCAAGAGTTGTGATCACCAAGTTCTACTTTGTTCCTTTAAGGAGGCGGACGGTTGTGTTCGCATTGTTTCGGGTCCTAGTGGGGACTCGGTGTTTCGAGTTTGGGTGCGAACTTGTTGTTTGAGGTGCGGCCTCGGCGAGCTTGTGGGCTTGCGGTGTGTACGGACTAGGGAGTCCGAGAGTTGTAGGTGTTGCGGCACCGAGTGATCCGGTGGGATCGATTATAGTGGAAATCCTTCGTGAGTCAAAGGCGGGGATGTAGAGCAAGTGTGCTCGAACCTCGAAACAAATCCCTTATGTTTGCGATTGCTCACTCTCTCTCTTTGTCTCTTGTTTATATCTTACATGCTATTACTTGTCTTATCTTTACATGCTTGATATATTGTGTGCTTAATTGTTATACTTGCTTGGGTTTGTTTGCTAACACTTGTATTTAACCAAGAGAGCCAACGCGGCACCTCAACCCTTATCTAGGGGAATCTAGAGGAGTTTATCCAGAGCCCTTCACGGGAATTCGGCAACACCCTTGTGTTATACGTGGTGTTTAGTGTAATAGTTTAGTTTAGGTCATAATAGTTTTTACTTCCGCATTATTTGGCATTAAGTGACCATTAGATTAGCCATCACCTATTCACCCCCTCTCTAGGTGAACCTTCAATATGAATTCCTACTTTATACCAACCTCATTGTCGCATAGCTCCAACCCAGCTTTGAAAAACATGAACCAACAAAAAAATCTGGATTGGATATATTCGACTAAATATAACCCATACCTCTTATCTGATAACCTACATTCCAAAAATAATTTCAACTCTTCACAGAGTCGATGGAGATTCATGTCCCCCAGGTCTAATTTTCAACCACCTTATCCACAATTTTTATGATTTTCACAATATTCATTCCCTGATTTTGCTTCCCATACTCCTTTTAAACAATCAATTGAAAAAAGTCCGAATTAGAAAAGAGTATGGAAGCCATACAAGCCATGCTTGAGTCCCAACAAAACAAGCTCAACTCATAATCCTCCCAAACTTTTCCATATCATGCTTCATATATTCCTTTTCTATAACAACCCATAGAAGAAAAATCTGAGTTAGAAAAGAATATAAAAGTCATGTAGAAGGCCGAGCGACAATTTCAGAAAATGTTGGACTCCCCAATTCCACAATATTTCCAAAACTAAGATTCTTACACTTCCTGTATGCAACAACCATTTGAATAAAAATCTGAGCTAGAAAAGAGTATAGAAATCTTGCACGGGACCTCACAACAATTTCAAAAATCTTCTACCCAGTCTATCGATAGATTAGAAGCACAACTGAGTCAATTGGTCAACATTTATAAGAATGAGGAAACTTGCTCTTCTCAACCTTTGGCCAATTCATATATCTCTAACTCTGTCGATTTAGACCAGGAATCATGTTGCTTTAGAAACTAAGATTCAATTTCATCATACCAATTTGAACTTAACCAAAATCAAAATTTTGAAAACCACATTGATATTTTGGCAAGTTATCCCTTTCCTGACATTGAACTTGAGAATGAATGTAATCTTGAACCTCAAATTGACAATTCAATTTCACTTCTTGATTCAATGTTAACTCCGGTATCTTTACCTCACTTCAAACATTTTACTAAATTTACTTTGAATCTTGTGCCCATACATTAGGAAATTGAAATACCCATCTCTTAAGATTTGCATCTGGAACTTGACTAATACATAACTTTTGAAAGTCATATTGACAAATTGGTAAGTTTATTTTTTCAATGAAATTGAATTCAATCAAGAATATGCCTCAAATTTTCAAATTTGTGATCCCATACAACTTCCTGAATCAATATTGACTCCTGTTTTGCTACCCGATTTGAGCAACATTTTAGAGTCAATTTTGATTCCTATACCTTTCATTCTTGAACTTGAATCACCCACCTTAGGAAGTCACATTCTATTGTGGGAAAATGAATGCGGACTTGGGTTTCAACTTCTTGATTTGGACCCACTTTCTGAACCAATTTTGACTCCTGAATCTTCCTTTACTTCAGTCGATTTCCTGAGTAGATCGTAGTTCCTGTACTTTCTGAGTCCAAATCTATCATTCCATCTTTTCACACTCCATTTTGGGACAAAGGTGTTAAAAATAATGACTCTGAAATTATTATACAAATTTGAAAATTAGATGGGGTAAAATTCTTAATAAAAATCATTCATGTTCACATCATTATAGTAGGTTATATTAGAGGAGTTTCTGGTGGGTTCCTCCGGACTTCACAATCTTTGTATTGGGCCGTATTTCGTGGACCAATCAGATCACCGGAACCACCACCATGAGGTGATTTTTTCCTTCCCTTTCTATTTGTTTCTTGCATACATACATCAACGATGCATTGAGGACAATGGATGAGATAAGCGTGAGAGAGGGTCTACTAACGTAAAGTTTTTAGATTTTCTTTCTTTTTCACTTCTTTTAGGATATGCTTAAAATTTTTCTTTTTGTATAGGATTTTTCCCTTTCTTTTTAAAAAAAACTTTTTGAAACAAGAGACAAATTTTTGATCTATTTTTAAGAAAATTAAGATGATCTTAGAAATTAAGGAAGTCTTAATTATGATATCTTAAACCTAGTCAAAATATTGGATCTTATTTAAGATTGTAGGTTAAGTAAAAGAGATTGAGGAGATAATTTTATCCTGAATTTTTTGCCTTAGATAGTATGCAGTTTACACTTACACATTTTTGGGATGGAAACAGACCTAAAATGTCATAAGCAAAACTACATAAAAAGAAAAATTACACACACACACACACACACACACATATGAACAAAACTCACTTATTAAAGCTGGATAATTATGCCTTAAGAAGCATGATTATTCACGCCTAATGGTGGTCAAAAGAAAAATAATTCCCTTAAGTTTTGTGGTCTTGTTTACTTGAGTACTTAAGCCCAAGGGAAGTTTTATCATCTGGTGCCCTAAGATCGTTTGATCTGAGAGTCATCGGTTAAAGGCTCACCACCCGGGTAAACTATAAAGCATAAGAAAACTAAGAAAAGAAAAAAGAAAGAAATATATATATAAATAAATGACTTGATGGTTAGAGTTGAAATCTCAGAAATCTTCACTGTCACAATGTACATATTATGTAGGTTTTATGAAGGATAAAATATCCAATCCAATTTTGAAATCTTACCTTAATTGAAGACAAGATCTTGCATATAGACTAAGTTTAAGGAAGAATAATTTTTGGTGGACTTATAACCTTAGATCGCTTAAATTTTTGCAAAAATATTTCGAAAACTTTTCTCTCTTTCAAACTACGTTTTCAAAACACTAAATTTTCTTTTCTTTCTTCATGGATTTTATGGGTATAATCCGCTGAAAACACTCAGAAGACAAAGCTCCTCCTCTAAGAGAAAAGTAGAAGTTTAACAGTTTGTTGTACATGCTCAGTGCAATCGCGTCACCTGTGAAAGTGGTGTAATAAAATTGTAGTTTAGATTTCCTTTTTCCTTTTCTTGTTTTGCTCGGGACGAGCAAAAGATAAGTGTGGGGATGTGACTACGATTCTGCACCATTACATCGCATAATAAAATGACGTTTCTCACCCGTGTTTTGGTGCATTTTTTAGATAATCAAAAGTTCAAGGGCAAAGTCAGAATAAGAGCTTAATTAAACCCAATTTCAAGTAATTAAATCTCATTATTTGGAGGCCAAGGTAGAGAGCTTCTAGAGAATACATTGGATCAAGAAGTTGGGCGCGAATCTGAAGGAAATCGGATCCAATCAACCCAAAACAGAATACATTTATAAGGTCCTCGTATCTGGAACGGACCAAAACTAGAGACCTACGCCCCTGGTATTGCCATAAAAACACAGCATTTGCCATATTTTCGCGGCAATCTTGTGGGCCCAGCACGTCGATCTTCGACGTATGGCCTCGTCTCACCATCCAGATGCCTTTTCTGCCTATAAATACTGCAAGTTTGGGCTAGAAATGAAAAGAGATAGCTGCAGGCTAGAGTTTTCTCTCCTTTAGTGTAGGTTAGTGTAGTTCTTCTTCTCTTTTCTTTTGTACTTTTATTTTGTTTTAGATTCATGTATTAGGGCTGAGTTGATTCTGGAAGGAGAGAGAGATAATGATGTAATAGAGAGTGACAATCTATGTAAATATGTTTCTTTTTTTCTCCATTGTAATCTTCTCTATCTTCTACATGATGTTTAACTAGTTTTTCTTCTCATGGCAATCTAACTACTAACCACTAACTAACTAACCACTTACTTGATAATCCACATGAATCTAATAGCATCTGCAAGGCTTTACTCCTGCAAGAGTCATTGATGGCTTATGATGATGGATTCTAACATTCTAACATTCTAACATTTAACCACTAATAAGCTAACTTGCAATGTCTTCTTTATTTCATGCTCACCGCTACTTGATTTTGATGATATAATAGTAGCTTGCACTTTGATTGTGTGGAATGGATGTGTTTGAATGTGGAAGAATAATCTTATGAGCCATACTTTGTATCGTCTCTTGAAGCCAATGGCTAGTGATGGCCAAGGATCCATGTGAGGCAATTATCACTAAGAAGTTAGCATGGTTAGTAAAGCAATTAGTAGTTAGTAGCCAAGAGTTTTCTTTCATAGTTTTCTTTTTTCTTTTTATCTTATTTTAAAAATCAATTTCAAAACCCTTTTATAAATTTTCTTATCGTTTTTTTCACCATCTTCTTTGTTCACCTTTGTTTTCATCTTTTTCACCATAAAGTTTATCTTCTTTTCCATTTTGTTTTCCAAATCACTTTTCAAATTACTTTACTTTCTATTTCATTTTTATTTTCATGCTTTTGTTTTACCAATTCCACAACCACTTCTCTATTGTTTTCACTTCGTCGATTTCATCGCCTTCTCCACCTATCACTTCTGAATTGCTTTTCTTTTCTTTTTCTCATTCTTTAATAAAGAAGAACTCGTTAACAAAACACGTGAATAAGGACCGTTAACGCTTCTATCACCTCCCGTCCCTGTGGATTCGACCAGTTGAGCCATTATGCTATAATTGGAGTATCGAAGGAACATTAGCACACATGCTTTATACTGATTTCACAAAACACACGTTTCACTTGCCAAAGACAGTGGAGTGTTATGTTGATGACATTGCAATCAAAAGTCGCTATAAAACTAGCAATCTCCATGATTTGAGAACAATGCTCAATCTCATACAGGCTCACTAGTTGAAAATGAACCTGACAAAGTCTTTCTTGGGGAGTTTCAAGTGGCAAGTTCCTGGATTCATTGTCACATCGAAAAGAATTCATCTTGATCCCGATAAGATCAAAGCAATTCAAGATATGCAGCCTCTGAAGAATCTCATAGAACTCCGAGGTCTTCGAGGCAGGCTAGCCTACATCCGAATGTTTATCGTAAACCTGTCGGGTCGCTGTCAACCATTCACGCGCCTAATGAAGAAAGGCGTACTTTTGTTTGGGATGATGCTTGTCAAAAAGCTTTTGAGGATATCAAAGCATGCCTCACTAAGCCTCCGGTCCTAGCATCTCCTGTTGCGGGGAAACCATTCTTACTGTATGTAAAAGCCATGAACCATTCTTTAGTTACTCTTCTCACACAGAAGAATGATGATGGTGCGGAGCTAGCCATCTATTATCTCAGCAGAACCTTGATTGGGGCTGAAAGTCGCTACAACCCAGTTGAAAAGGAATATCTTGCTCTTGTCTTCGCCATCCAGAAGATGCGACATTACTTGGTTGGGTAGACTATTCATGTCATTTCAAGAGTCAATCCCCTTCGGATTCTGATGACAAAGCCAAGTTTTTGAACTCCAGGTTGGCTAATTTGGCCATATTGTTGTCCCAATATGATATGACCTTCGTACCCCAGAAGGCCATCGAGGGTCAAGCCCTCGCAGACTTCTTAATAGCTTATCCTATTTCAGAGTCTTCAAAGCTACATGAAGAGATTCCAGATGAAGTTATCAAACCAACATGACTTGAAGCGATAATGTACAGCAGATGATCTTTGAGGGTGCATCCAGAACTGCACCAAAAGGCAAGATTGTTGTCGGAGTGGGGGGAAGTATTTATCTCACCCGAGAATCACATCCTTCCTCGTGCATTCTCGCTAACGGAACCTTGTTCCAACAATGTAGCTGAGTACAATGCTTTACTCATTGGCCTCCAGCTTGCCCAACAAATAGGGGTACAATACCTTGAAATTTATGGCGATTCCAAGTTGATCATCAATCAAGTCAAGGGTGAATATGAGGTCCATTATGAAGACCTCATACCTTACCACCATGCAACCATTCAGTTGGCTAATACATTTGAAGGATTTTACATCAGTCATGTGTCCCGCTGATCGGGGGAAAACGCGCACGAAAAGTGTATGTTTTGAAATCGATATTTAAAGTGTGTGCTTTGGCTTCCTCGATACTTCCGTTATAGCATGAAGGGAAGATGAGTCGAATTCAACGGGAGGCGATAGAAGCTTACACGGTATGTTCACGTGCATGTTAAAAGTTTTTCAATGTTTGAAAGAATGAAAAGAAAAGAAAATAAAGATGAAAAGAGAAGTACGGTGAAACACAAAGAAGTGGGAAATACAGAAACAAATATATTTGTGGTTTTTAATTGTATTTCTAAACAAAGTAAAAAAAGAAAGAAAACTCATAACTACTAACTACTAATGGCTCCATTAACCATACTAACCTCTTAGTGATAGTTGCCTGACATATATCCTTGGCCATCACTAGTATTTGGTTCAAGAGCATTTCAAAGCATAACCCATATGATAACTTTCACATCAAAACTCAACATAACAAGTGCAAGCTACACTTAAACCATCAAAACTAAACAAGAGTAAGCATGGAGTAAAGTATTGTTAGTTTGTTAGAGAGTTAGGATGTTAGAGTATTAGATCCATCATCATGAGCCATCAATGGCTCTTGCAAGAGCAAGGCCAAGTAGAAGCTATTAGATTCATGTGGATTATCAAGTAAGAAGTTAGTAAGTTAGTGGTTAGTAGTTAGTTGCCATGAGAGAAAATTAACTAAACATGTAAAAGGAGTTAGAGAAGAAAACAAAGAGAGGTAAAGAGAGAACCTTTCATAACTTGTCACTTCTATTACAAGCACTCTTACTATCCACCCATGCATCACTCTCGCTCTTATTACAAGATCTAAAAGAAATGAAAAATACAAAGAGAAAGAAGAAGAACTAACCTAAACTACCCTAAACTACAACATGAAAAGAAAACTACATTACTATCTAAATATCTTCATTTTCATAACCCCAAGGGGTATTTATAGGCACCAGGGGAAAGGGGGCCAGGGGGACAACCCCTGCCCAAAGTACGGGCGCGGCCGCGCCGGTATGGCCGTGGAAACGTGGCCAAAGCTGCGTTTCTGCAGCTGTACTAGAGCTGCGCGCCCAGCTCCGCCTGCTGCGCGCCACTCGTTTGTCCCCCTGTCGGCTGCTAGTCTTGGTTTCTGGTTTTTGGCTCCTGATTTTGACGAAATTGCTCTCCAAAATTAATGGCTATATTATAGGCCTTTAATCACCCATTAAATGGTGATTTAGGGTCTTCTTCTTTATTGAACACCATGAACCTAGAAACATACAAGAGAGATATTATTAGCAGAATTTAATATTAAATAAATGTGAAGATGTGGTATGAAATATACAGTTTAGAGACTAATCACACCCCCACGCTTATCTTTTGCTCGTCCCGAGTAAAACAAAAAAATTAAGGAAATTATTACACCACTTTCGCAGACGCGATTGCACTGAGCATGTGCAACAAGCCGTTAAACCTCTAGGTTTCCCCTAAAGGGGGAGTTTTGTCTTCTGAGTGTTTTCAGCGGATTACACCCACAAAATCCATAAAGAAAGAAATCAAATGTTAGTATTTTGAAAACGCATTTTTGAAATAGTGAAAAGTGTTTGCGAAAATTTAAGTCATCCAAGGTCATAGGTTAACCAGAAATTATTTTTCCTTAAACTAAGTCTAAATGCAAAGTCTTGTTATAAATTAAATGTAAGAATTTAAAATTGAATCGATTTTTTGATCTTTCATAAAACTCTTAAAAAATATGTACTTTGTGAACAATGAAGATTTTTGGGATATCGACTCAAACTTTCATGCCATTTATTTAATATTTTTTCTTCTCTTAGTTTTCTTATTTACCCAGGTAGTGAGTCTTTAGCCGGTGACTCCCAAATCAAATGAACTGAGGGCACCAGATGAGAAAACATCCCTCGGGCTTAAGGACCCGAGTAAATAAGGCCACAAAACTAAAAGGGATTATTTTATTTTTTGTCCACCTTTAGATCTGAATAATCATGCTTCCTGAGGCATAAACCCAACTTCAATAAGTGGTTTTATCATATTTTTAATAATTTATATATATATATATATATTTATGACATTTTCAGTCTTTGTTTCAATCCCAAAAATTATGTAAGTGTGAAGTGCTTAAATCAAAGGCAAAAAATTTAAGATCAAATTATCTTTTCAATCTTACTTTCTTATCCTAAAATTTAAACAAGATCTATTATTTTGACTCGGTTTAAAATTTCATAATTTTAGGTCTTTCTACTTCCTAAGGTAATCTTAATTTTCCTAAAAATAAATCAAAACTATTTATCTTGTTTCAAAAAGTTTTGTAAAAAGAAAAGAAAAGAGTTTTTATGCAAAAGAAAATTTTAAACAGTTCCTAAAAAGAAGTATAAAGAAAGAAAATGTAAAACTAACCTACGTTAGCAAACCCTCCCCCACACTTATCTTATGCATCGTCCTCAATGCATCGTGAATGTGTATATACATGAAACAAATGGGAAGAGAAGAAAAATTACCTCATGGTGGTGGCTCCAATGGTGGTCTAATTGGTCCACGAAATGCGGCACAATTAAGATAATGTGGAGCTTGATGGAACCCACCAGTGACCTCTCAAATACGACCAAGTAAAATGTTGGAGAACTGAATGGTCTAATTGAAAAAATTATCCCATCCAATTTTCAATTTTCAAAAATAATTACTGAGTCATTTTCTTCAACATTCTTGTCCAACAATGAGTGTAATTTTGGGAGATGATTGATTTGGACTCAAATAGAATAGGAATAAAAACCGATACCAACTCGGGAATTTGACTCAGATCAAGTCGAGATTCAAGAATGAGAGTCAAAATTGGCTCAAAAATAGGGTCAAAACTAAAGAATTAATGTTCACACATTTTTCCCATCAATGAAGTGTGATCATAAGATATTGGTGATTCAATTTCACAATGTACTGGTACAGGATCAATGTTGACTCTAGAATAGAGAAAAAATCTGGTAAAGATACCAGAATCATTATTGAATCAAAAAGTGAAATGGAATCACCAACTTGAGGCTCATGATCACTTTCAAGCTTAAGTTCAATTTTGGGAAAAGGATAACTTGCAAAATGTCAAGTTGGTTTTCAAAATTTTGGGCAAGTTCAAATGGATGTAATGAAATTGAATCTTGATTTTCGTCCATGGAAGGAATGTGAATGGGTGAAACGATCGATTCAAGTTCAGAAATTATGGGAATCAAAACTGGCTCAAGAACGTTACTTAGTTTAGGTAACACTACAGGAGTCGATGTTGATTCAAGGAGCGGACTCGAATCGCTAAATTGAAACTCAGTTTCACATTCATTTTCAAGTTCAATTTCAGAAAATGGATAACTTATCAAACTATTAAGAGGTTGATGTTGGTCAAGTTCAGATTGGTATGATGAAATTGAAGCTAGATTTCCAAAATAACATGATCGTGGGTCCAATCGGTAGAGTTAAGGATATAGGGATTGGTCAAAGGTTGACAAGAAAAACTTTTCTCGCTCTCATTAATCAAATTGCTCATTATCGAATCTAACCTACTGCTAGACCGGGTAACAGAATTTTGAGTCTGAATCATGTCTTCCATACTTTTTGCAATTAGTTCTTCTTGAAAAGGTGAGTGTGAAAGTTGATTTTGGAAATTGTGGTGAAATTGTGAATCCATCGGATTTTACGATTGCTACTCAAACTCATGCAAAGGTTCCATACTCAAATCTAGTATTAATGGTTATTCATTTTGAATCGGTGAGACTGGAAAAGATGAGTAGGATTCTTGAAAATTTGGTTAAAATGATGAGTCCAACATATTTTGAAATCGTTACACTTTTTCACAAAAGACTTCTAAACGCTTTTCTAACTCAGATTCTTCCTCAATTGGATGTTCTAGAAAATGAGTATATGGAGTTTGATTTGGGAAGGATCGTGAATTGAGGAAATTTTGAATTTGTTGTTGGGATTCAGCCATGGCTTCCATACTCCTTTCCAAATTAGATTTTTCTTCAGCTGGTCGGACAGGAAAAGGAGGATATGATTCCAAATCGGGGAATGAAAATTGTGGATAAGGAGGCTGAAAATTTTACTCAGGGGAGGTGAATCCCTATGAGCTCTATGAAGAGTGAAAATTATTTTGAAAATTGTAGTCATAGGATTGGGGATAGGGGTCGTATTAAGTTGGATAACCCCAACTCGGCATATATGGTTGGTTCATGTTGTACATAGCCGGGTCGGAGTTATCCGAGTCAAATGAGGTCGGGGTGAAATATGGATTCATATTATGATTGAAAGAATTATTGTTGTTAAAATCCATTTCACAATATACAAAAAAGAAAACAAACAAACAAATAAACAAACAAAGATAAAGAAAAAGAAAACAAGCCTATGCTAGGGTTGACTTAGACCTAGACGACTCCTAACTGGTTAGACTATCCACGGGGGTACATTGTCAGAATCTGACCACAAGTTAATCGGCCAAGTAGGAGCAAAATTAGTGGGAGGTATCCGTGTCTGAGCAACAAGCCTAATTATGCCAAACCACTATTCTTCGAGGTTTCACCTCTCAATCCCCAACTTTAAACACCGATTTGACAAGAGTCAACTTCTAACAATTTTTCCCTAGGTCAATCTCTTAAATGAGTCCGAGATGTCCTTAGGGGCCAACGTCTAGCAATTTTTATTTGGCTTGGGTTGTGTGAGTGGGGAGGTGATTTTTGGGCTATGGGAGGGTAATGACTTCCCCACCTTATGTTGCCTTGGGTTTTTCCCTTAAGTTCAATTCGTGTAAGTGTGCAATATAGATAAGAATGAACACACAAAGAGAGCAAATCACCCACATATTTGTCCTAACTATATTCTATGTAATATGTACACCTCCGTCAAGATCACAACAGCACAAGAACAAAATACAGTATATTGGAATGAAAAATGACACGTGCATAGATGCAAATGTCTAAACCGTTTTAAAGCATCTAATTTCTGTATTTTAGTTCTTAAATTATTATAGTGTACAGGTGACATAAATTAGCAACAGAATATAATAATGTACAAGAATTTACCAAACCATACAAGAGCAAGTGTGGACTTCTGCAATGCTAAAGAATTTGACCTGCATGCCAAAAACAAAGAAGAAAAGTTAACAAAAACGTGAAATCAAACCGTTCCCATCCCCAGTAACGGCGCCAAAATTTAATCGGGGGAAAATCGCGCACAAAAAGTGTATGTTTTGAAATAGATATTTAAAGTGTGTGTGCATTGGTTTCCTCGATACTTCCGTTATAGCATAGAGGCTAAACGGATCGAATCCACAGGGACGGGAGGCGATAGAAGCTTACACGGTATGTTCACATGTATGTTAAAAGTTCTTCAATGTTTGAAAGAATAAAAAGAAAAGAAAATAAAGAATGAAAAGAGAAGTTCGGTGAAACATAAAGAAGTGGGAAACATAGAAAAGAATATATTTGTGGTTTTTGATACTATTTCTAAAACAAAGTGAAAAAAGAAAGAAAACTCATGACTACTAACTACTAATGGCTCCACTAACCATGCTACCCTCTTAGTGATAGGTGCCTCACATGTATCCTTGGCCATCACTAGTATTTGGTTCAAGAGCATTTCAAAGGATAACCCATATGATAACTTTCACATCAAAACTCAACATAACCAGTGCAAGCTACACTTAAACTATTAAAACTAAACAAGAGTAAGCATGGTAAAGTATTGTTAGCTTGCTAGAGAGTTAGGATGTTAGAGTGTTAGATCCATCATCATGAGCCATCAATGGCTCTTGCAAGAGTAAGACCAAGTAGAGACTATTAGATTCATGTGGATTAAAACGTAAGAAGTTAGCAAGTTTGTGTTTGTAGTTAGTTGCCATGAGAGAAAATTAACTAAACATGTAAAAGGAGTTAGAGAAAAAAACAAAGAGAGGTAAAGAGAGAACCTTTCATAGCTTGTCACCTTCTATTACAAGAACTCTTACTATCCACCCATGTACCACTCTCTCTCCTATTACAAGATCTAAAAGAAATGAAAAATACAAAGAGGAAGAAGAAGAACTAGCCTAAACTACCCTAAACTGCAACATGGAAAGAAAACTACACTACTCTCTGGATATCTTCATCTTCAGAACCCCAGGGGATTATTTATAGGCACCAGGGGAAAGGGGGCTAGGGGGACAACCCCTGCCCAGAGTACGGGCGCGGCCGCGCTCGTATGGCCGCGAAAATGCGGCCAAAGCCGCATTTCTGTGGCTGTACCAGCGACACCTGCTGCGCGCCTCTCGTTGTCCCCCTGTCGGCTACATGTCTCAGTTTCTGGTTTTTAGCCTCTGGTTTTGGCGAAACGGCTCTCCAAAGTCAATAGCTATATTATAGGCCTTTAATCACCCATTAAATGGTGATTTAGGGTCTTTTTCTTCATTGCACACCATGAACCTAGAAACATACAGGAGAGGTATTATTAGCAGAATTTAATATTAAATAAATGTGAAGATGTGACATGAAATATGCAGTTTTAGAGACTAACCACCCCCTGCAAAATACAAAGACAGATGCTCTAGCGGTGCTAGCAGCTACACTGACTTTACCTGCTGGGACCAGCTACCATCTCGCGGTGGCCACCCTTCATCTCTTTTGTCCAAAGTATGGTTTAGAGGTTAGTGAAGTTCATACAACCTCGACAAACTTTGAACCAAGGGACTGGTGATTCCCGATCATCGACTATGCCTTGCACGACATATTACCCGATGATCCTAGGAATGCGGTGTCTGTTCGACAAAGGTTTACTCAATTTTACTAAAATGTAGTAGTAAAAATGCTATACCGTCGTTCATATGATGGTATACTTCTTCGTTGTCTATCCAATTCAGAGGCACAAAAAGTTATTAAAGTGGCTCATAATGGCATATGTGGAGCTCATCAACCAGGTCCAAAGCTCAAGGATCGATTGTACTGATTTAGATATTAATGGCCGACTATGATCGCCGATGCAGTCAAATACGCAAAAAGATAAGGCTTGTCAAATCCATGCAGATTTTATACACCAACCCCCAGAACTACTCTATTGCACAGTCACAGCATGGCCACTCGAGGCTTGGGGAATTGATATAATAGGGCCAATTAGTCCTCCGTCAGCTAAAGATCATCGGTCCATCCTTACAATAACCAATTACTTCTCAAAGTCAGCAGAGGTTGTCCCGCTCACTGAGGTTAAAACTACTAATGTGGTCAACTTCATCATATATAATGTCATCCACCGATTTGGTGTCTCCAGACGGATCATCCATGACAATGGTCCCTAATTCGCAAGTCAATCATTCTATCGGTTTTGCGATAAGTATCGAATTCAGAATGTAGCGTCAACTTCTTACAACCCTGCCGCTAATGGGTTAGCGGAGACATTCAACAAGACGATCATCAAGCTTCTCAAAAAGTTCACCTCCACAAGCAAGCAAGATTAGAATGAGAAGCTTAGTGAATGTCTTTGGGCCATCGAACTACGGTCTGAACCTCGACAGGCAATACGCCTTTTTCTCTGGTATACGGATGTGAAGCAGTTATACCCTTGGAGATTCAAATACCATCACTCCATATTTCTTTGGCAACCAAGATGACTGATGAAGATAACCATCGATTACATCTCCAGGAGCTTGAAGCGCTTGACGAGAAGCAGTTACAGGCTCAGTAGTGTATTGAACTTTATCAGGTTCAATTCTCAAAGGCCTTCAACAAAAAAGTCAAAGAGAGAATATTTCATAACGGAGATTTGGTCTTACCTGTCAGACGACCTATGGTCATGATGCACAACTTCAAAGGTAAATTTTGACCAAAATAGGAGGGGCCATTTGTAGTAGAGAGACAGTCTACTCAAATGGAGCATATCGTCTGTCCAATCTGAATGGTAACCTGCTTATGATGCCAATCAATGTAAAATTCCTAAAGAAATATTATCCCTGATCAAGTCAACATTACACCTCTGATCATTAGGGATCTCTTCGGAGTCAAACTGATCAAGCATTAGGAGACAACTCTGCACGGTGTCAACATTAAAGACATCGAAAAGATTCCATGAGGAGCGTAGTTGTTAACTAACATCCCCCACAGAATTACATGATCCTAAGCCCTTAATGGCTAAGGATAGAGGAAAAAGTTGGCTTTTAAGCCCAACTCAAAGTCCTCGATAACTCATCATGCTGAGGGGAATAACTTGGCTAGCCTAACTTAAATGGTAGTTGGTAAAGGCTTACAAATCTATTGATAGCTGAGGGTTTACTAAAAATCTTAAAGGACCTGATCCCATTTGATTCCTCCAGAATTATCTACCAATTTTTTTTCATAGAATGATAGATCCACAAAGCAAAATGTCATGTTAAAATTTTCACCTCTGACTTTTCCTTCATTTTAGGAGTATTATTCTTTTATTCCCCAGCAGGATTAATTTGACTTACAAAACAAACTTTGGGAATACTGTCTTCTATTCTCCGGCGGAATTCTCTAGAAATGTTCTTGTATTTTGTAAAGAACGGGCAATTTCACCAAAATCTCTTACCAATTTCCGTCCATAGAATGGTAGGACCATATCAAACTGTAATCATTTTTTCCAGTAAAATGAACAACAGATCAAACCAGTCAAGTTAACATTAAATCTCTGACAGTAAAACTTTGAATATCCCTTGTGGATCCTGCTAATATCCCCAGCAGATCAAACTCTACTTTTCAATCTCTTCAATAGAATGACAGGCCCACTCAAATTGTTATTATATTCAAACACTTCTAACAGGAAATGAATCCTTGTCAAGTTAACATCACACCTCTGACAAGTCATCTTTACAAATCCCCTAGCGGAGAAACTGTCATAATTACTACTGACAAAATCTCCTTTTAAATTCTTCAGCAAGGAATTTGGTTGTTACGTTAATGATTACCTCTAACAACTTTTTAGGGAATAATCGTTTCCCTATCAAATCTCTATGGAGCTCTTTTTGTCACGTTAATGATTACCTTTGACATATAATCTCTTATGGGATTCATTTTCTAACTCTCCAGCGAGTTTCTCGTAGACTCCTCTTGAAGTCTATTATTTTTCTTTTCAGTATGCAGTGGACTTTCCTGGTTGTCACGTTAACAATATACCTCTGACAATTTCTTTCAAATGATTTCCCAAGAAAATACCAATTTTTCCACAGAATTTATGATCAAATCCTATTTCTCCCAGCAGAATTACTTCTTTTACCGTCATGTCCAGCTTGTCACCTCTGAACGGTAGAAATTCTAAGCTTGGTGATTTCTTAATCGGTTATGTTCATGTTACCTCTGAACTGACAGATAGCCAAGTCTCATCTTCCAGTCCAGTAGGGACTACTCTTTTGCCATTATGTTCAGTTCGTTACCTCTGAACGGCAGGATTTTGAGTCTAGTAACTCCCAATCGGTTATGTCCATATTACTCTGAACTGTCGATGCCTAGATCTCTCCCCTTTTATGGTACTCAAACTGTCATATCTAGTTTAACACCTCTGAACAGCCAAGTCCATAACTTCTCTTTTCCCTGTCAGGGCTGAGAGTTCTTGCTATCATTTTAATACGACTATCTCTAAATAACGAATTGCGAGCTTGGTGTCTCTTAGTTGGTCATGTCTATATTACCTTTGAACCACGAGTGCCCAGATCCAGTTCACCTTTGCAGTCCCCAGTGGACTAGCTGCTAAATTAATGCAACTACCTCTAGCAGTGGATTCAGAGTTTAGTGTGTCTTAGCCTATTATGTCCAGTTAACCACCTCTGAATAGACGAGTCTCTAAAATCAGGTTCACCTTCATTTTGTTATCATGTCCAGTTCATCACTTCTGAATGACAAAATCCTAAGCTTGGTGGCTTCTCAATCGGTTATGTCTAGTTAACCACCTCTGAACCAACAGATAACCAAGTCTCCAATTTTCGTTTATTATTATGTTCAGTTCATCACCTCTAAACAGTAAACACACTGCATATATCCAGTTTGTCGCCTCTGAACCGATGATTACCCAATTTCATCCTTCTTTTTCGTTATGTCCAGTCTATCACTTCTGAACAACAAAATCTCATGTCTAACGATTTCTAATCAGTTATGCCCAATTAATCAGAACTGACGGATCTTCAAACTTATTCTTTTTTGGATTTAGTGGTTCCTAACGGATTCTTAAAATCTGCCCTTCGTTTAATCCTAAGTGAATTCTTATATTTGACCGACTTTATGATATTCTTAACCTCTGAATAGTTTCAGTCACATTTGTAATTTCTTCGGAAATTCAATTTGGTGAATTTTTCACCCTTTTTAGTTCTTTCAAAAGAACTTGCCTACTAAGTTCTCCTTTATAGGAGACTTATATTGCCTACGAGCAATTACAAACAAACACAGAGGAAAACATGGAGAAGAGTAAAAGAGTAAAAAATATAGAGATTTTATTGATTCAAAAAGGAAGATGCATTGATGATACATCGAGATTGTCTCTCATACAATTTAGTCTTTACTTCAAAAGCAGGTGACTTGATTGCTCTACATCCAGAACGATCTACTTTCGCTCTTCAGGATAATGGCGCTTCTTGAAGTCGAAATGCAACAGATCACTCTAATTCCACCAGACCAACTGGACACGAAAGGCCTTCCCCCTTATGAGGTCATAATCTTTCTCTTAATGGAAGATTTCGCTACCAGAAAGTCATCCAATGAGCATGGTTTCTTCGTATCACTTCTTTGAAAAAGATTGGTGAAAAGAGAATCTAAGACCTTAGTGATGACATCCCCTTTCCTCTGACCTTCAAATATCCTGTGCAGAGACATAGCAAAGGTGAGACATTGGAGGAAGCAATGACGCTGTACCCCATATACGTTGAGCTCAAAAGCACAAGTCTGCAACTAAATGAGCCATCCTGGATAGGTAACTGTTGGCCGACGCCTGGTGTGAATGTACGTTGGCCCCCTCCTGAAACTAGCGATAGCCGTTCCTGAAAATCACCTAGAGGGGGGGGGGGAATAGGTGATGATGCTAATCAAAGGGCAATTTAAAAATTTAAAGCTACAACAATCACCAATCAAGAATCACAAGATGAATGCAAGCAATTAAGTATGACAATGAATATGATGAGCAATTAATAAGTGCAAGCAAAGTAGAGTAAGGAGTGTAAGAACAAGAAAAGTAAACCAATCGCAAACACAAGGATATGTTATAGAGGTTCGAGCACCCAGCTCTACTCCCCGCCTTCCCCAGAAGGATTCCGACCACTTCCACTATCACAAAGATCTCAAATACAATGGAGTACCCACTCCTACAATCTCAAGTACAATTAATTTCCTTGGTAGTCAAAAGACCACAAACTCTCTCTTTCAAATATCTCTTCCCTTACAAAGGTCCTTAGAGAATATTGAGTAGGAATGAAGCTCTTGTTGTAAGTGAAGAAAGAAAAATTAAATCAGAGAGTATTTGAAAACCCTTCAGAAAATCAGTGAGAAATTCAGCACAAAATCAGAAACAAGTCTCTTTTGAAAGCCTTAAACTTTTGAATTTTCTAGCAAATAATTGTTGTAACCAATCTCTCCCCAAACACCCCTATTTATAGGAGAGGGCTAGGGTTTAGGGATAAAACATAATTACTGATGTTTTGGAGGTAATTAGATCAAAATATATCCTTAAACGAATT
Source organism: Agave tequilana (assembly GCA_038442645.1). Classification (NCBI taxonomy): domain Eukaryota; kingdom Viridiplantae; phylum Streptophyta; class Magnoliopsida; order Asparagales; family Asparagaceae; genus Agave; species Agave tequilana. The sequence goes on from JAVJIF010010301.1 coordinate 95,016, forward strand.
TTTAACACAAAAGACAAAAATAAACAGCTCACTTAAAATCTACCCGTTACTGTTCAACGGACACATCGTCGACTGGGCCGGTCAACCGGTAGTTCAAAAATTCGACCGTTATAGGCTAGCGGTCGACCGACCCGGTCGACTGAGAAAACCTGTGAGCAAAAACAATATCTCGGTCGACCGCCCCGGTCGACTGGCAGACATGCACACGGATACGTGCATCTGCCAGAACCGCGGTCGACTGGTCCGGTCGACCGGACCAGACTGACACAGACTCGGTCGACTGCCCCGGTCGACCGGATCAGGTCAAAAAATCATTTTTGGAAAAGAAAATAAAGAGGATTTTGATTTTAACAAAATACTTTTGAACAGGGAATAGAATTAAACATAAAGATGTATTTGTAGGCAAAAACTTGTATGCAAAATATTTTTGTATAATTTATAAGAAATTATTTTGGAACGAGCATGTGCGCAAAAACGTGTGTGATAGAGCTTCAAACCTATCCACTATTCTTTAACATACTATAAACTGAAAAACAAATTACATGAAGACTTCTTGTGCTATCTTCAAGACTTTGAGCCATCCAATGCCTTGCTAGAGCCTTCTCTTCTATGATCCTTCCTTGATGTGCAATTTGCCTTCCTTGCTTTGTGGAACTTAGAAGTTCTTGCAATAGCTAAGCGAATGGTCTCTAAACATGGTACAAACCTGAAACTTATCTTGAATAGACTCATTAGTACCAAATAGCACTAATTTGGTTTGTCATCATCAAACACAAAACAATTGGAGAGTGTAACCTCTTGGGCCAACAGTTCCTACAGATAAGTAAGCCTAACTTAAAATGGAGATGCATACTCCTATTCTCCTTTGTCACCAAGTCGAAGAGATTGCTCAATGGATCAGGAACGTAATGCGCTGCAAAACAAGAAAAAGTAAATGTGTTAGCAAAAAAGGGAAAGTGCTAAGTCATATCTTCGCTCTCTAAGTGAGACTAATCCAGACCAGCCTCGCTCCGCAAGCGAAATTAACTTCGCTCTGAGGTTAAGCTTCACACTACACAGGGCAAGATGCAAAAAAACCCCAAAAGACTAACTTCATGTGGGATCTTGAAAGCACTCATGCCTTAAAAAAGGCCAAGTCGTAGCCTCGCCTGTACAGCAAGGCTAACCTCACCTCAAGGCCAAGAGATAGCCTCGCCTTAAAAAGGCCAAGGCATAACCTCGCCTATATGACAAGGCTAGCCAGGCCTTGAGAAGGCCAAGGTATAGCCTCGCCTATATAACAAGGCTATCTCGTCTTGAGAAGGCCAAGGCATAAGCCTTGCCGGGGGAACGTCTTTGCCTAATCGGGAAAGTCTTAGCTCCACCAGAAAGCTCGGAAGAACTAAATCCCTTGGTTTCAATTTTACCAAAATCAAAGATCAAGGAAATTCAATCCCTGAAATAGCTGATAAAGCAGGGAGATGAAACTCTCAAAAATCACCAATTGATTGGTAGAATCTCTGAACAGCAGAAGCTCACCGGCTATGAGTTGGGTAACGACCGGAGTAAAGATTTCCATTGCCTGGATGGTGTGAAGACACCATAGATCTCGGTTTTGGAGAGATGAAAAGGATAAAGGCCCTAGCGTTTTTAAAACCAGAAGCGAGGGAAGAGACGCCTATTGCAGCCTCACTGAAGAAAAAAAGGTAATCTCTTCAGAAAAAGGCTGTAAGAGTCCTATTTATAGGCCCCATGGCCTAACCTCACCATTGTCGCTTCGAATTTGAAGCTTAGGCGATGTTAAAACACTTGAGTGCTTAGCCTCAGAAAAGGGAGTAATCTCCCTTGTAATACATGTGAAGCTGTTTTAGCCTCGGAAAAGGGAGTAATCTCCCTCGTTATAAAGGGGAGGCTGATTAGCCTTGGAAAAGGGAATAATCTCCCTCATAATGAAAGCAAGGCTAAAGCACTCAAGTGATTAGCCGCGGGAAAGGGAGCACTCTCCCTTACAGTGCATGCGAGGCTAGCGCTGAAGTGACGCTGACAAATCAACTTTGCTTTAGCGAAGTTATCTGGAAAAGCTCGAAGGCGAGGCTACCCCAGAGTCGAGCCTGTTGATACCCTGAAGTCGAGGCTACCCCAAAGGCGAGCCTATTCCAGCCTAAATGCGAGGTTATTCCAGCCAGAAGTAGGGCTAAAAGTTCAGCCCTGAAGGCGAAGCTCAGTTCAACCATCAAGGCGAAGCTCAAATCCATATATCAGTGATCTTTTCTTTAACAATCGAAGCAATTCAAAGTATTTCGAAATCTGAACCATCCCATTGCAGATTTACGAAAACTTTAAAGAGAGTTTTATTGACATTAAAAAAGACAAATTTCCCTAGGTAGTATCTCAACCGGTTCGAACAACATCACCACTTGTTGACATTTACAAAAGACATGATGCAGACAAGCTGACGACCAAGATCTACCCATCCTCAGAGACCAAGCGATACCTTAAAACTTACTGATCCAGTGAAGCAGACAGTAAGCTAAGCATCACTTGTAAAGAGGCCTAAGCATGGCCTAGAGATAGCTTCGCTTGAAGCTTTATAGCCTTGTTGAATGGCAAAGATATTAGCTTCGCCTAAAACTTTTCTTGAGAGATTCACTTGAAGATCTACACAACACTGCAAAAGAGCTAATTTTAGCTTCGCTTGAAGCTATTTGCAGCCTCGCTTGAAGCTAATTATAGCCTCGCCTGAAGCTTTCTTCTAGCTTCGCCTGAGGAGCTGGACTAGCCTCGTGCTTAGCTAATCCTAGCTTCACTTGAAGCTTCCCGTGCCCCCATGAGAGGGTTTGCCAAGTCCATGCTTAACCTAGGTTTTAGTGGGTTAACCCTACTATGTTAGTGGGGTTAATGCCATTTTAAGTGGGCAGTTACACCCAGCCACTTTGCCCCCACGTTCAGTGGAGAAGGCCGAGTCAAAAGGCCAGTGTTTGGCTCACGCGAGCCTCTCTAGCCTCACATACAACTTGTATTTGGCACGAGGCATTATAGCCTTCCGCAAAGCTCAAAATAGCCTCTGGCACGAGGCTAACTAACTGTTATCAGTCTTCACTGAAGTTTAGGGGCAGTTACACCCCTCAAAAGCCTATAACAGCTCACTCTTAGATGAGCTCAGGGCGGAGAAGCATAGAGTGCAAGGCCAAGAAACTGTTGAACAAGAGAGTTGACAAGTTGAAGATCAAGAGGCTCAGTTGCTTAGCAAGGCTAACTTTCCTTTGCTTCCAAGAAATTTAGAGAATTACTTTTCTAAATTCAGGGTATTAATACCCTAAAACCTTCCTCTCTCTTAAGGAATCTCCGGAACTAAGCGAGAAGGAATTTCTTAAGACTTCATCGATCGCATCGTCAATGGGACAAAGTGGTCGCATGCTGATCAGACTCCTACTAGCACACTTTCTCAGAATCTCAGAAGAGATACTTGTAATCTTTTTCTTTTTTCTGATTACTTGTAATTTTTTCTTCACAATTTTGCAAGTTTTCCTTATTATCAAATATCGATGGAAAACACCACATGTGCACTTTGGTTATTAGCGGAGTTTATGTAGTCTAAATCTATCGGAAACAATTTTTCTCTTCACGATAATCGGTAAGACTTCTATAGAAGGAGTTGATGGTGAAGAATCCATTTTGTTTGAACTTCCAATGCCGAACATCTTTGTTATTGTTGGAGAGTTTTTTCAGTTGAAGAAGGTTTAGGAGGCTGTTGAGGTCGTTGAAGAGGTTTTGAAATGGCCATCTTCGAAATTATGGAGACCAAATCATTCTTCCACCAAAGAGATAGGTTTGAGTGCTCACCATTGCGGATGAGTCTATAGCAATCAAGGATAGGTTGGGGAACATAAAAGCGAGGGTGTCATGGCCCACCCAATAATCAAGCCAAAATATATTTGAACAGCTATCCCCCACTTCAACTTTGATGCCGGATGCAAATGTCGCAGAAGCCTTGAGAGCCCCTCTCCAAAGGGAGATACATGCCCAGAGAGGTTATTATGCAAGTCACGAGGTCTTTTTCTTCTGTAGTAGTTATGTACGATAAGAACCACCACGGAGTATGTACATCATGAAAAAGTCTTCATCACCACTTAGAGAGAAGGCAAGATTGAAGGCCGGAGATTGAAAACACTCAAACCACTTTGACTTTTATGCGATCAAACAAGTCGCCAATTTATCAATCAACGCCCTCCTTGTATTTATTTTGTGCCTTTCCAAAAGAAAGCATGATGAATACGATCAATGTCATGGATCACTCACTCTGGGAGGTAGTAAAAGGACATAAAGTAGAGAGGCATGGAGGACAGGACGGAGTTCAGAAGAATGAGCTTACCTCCTCTAGAGAGAGTATTGCCCTTCTAAGTAGCAAGCATCTTCTCAACCCGCTTAATGAGTGGTTGCCAATCTTTCTTTGGAGGGGATGTCACCTTGATAGGGGTCCAAGATAAGTAAAAGGTAATGATCCAAAGTTGCAATTAAGAGTGCTAGCGGCCCTCATGCCCATCTCATCACATCTACTCAACTTGTAAATAAAAGATTTGTAGAAATTTATTTTAAGGCCGGTCATCGACTCAAAAGCACATAGTAGAAGCTTGAGTGAGATGAGAGACTTAGCATCTCCCATCACAAGAAGAAGGGTGTTATCGGCATAGTGGAGGCTAATAAGATCATTCGGCCAAGGGAATGAAGCAATCTTTTGAATAGTACCATTACTACCGGCAAGGGAAGAATTTTGTGAGAGTGTCTGCAACAAGAATAAAGAAATAGGAAGAAAGGGTATCTTCTTACCTAAGACCTTTCTGGCATTGAATGTAGTTGCCCGACTTTCCATTAACAAGGATTGAAGAAGTATCGAAGAGCACACATGCTTTTATTCATCTTATCCATTGATGTCCAAACCCTCTTGCCAATAGTAATTCAATGAGAAAATCCAACTTACGAAGTCAAATGCCTTTTCAAAATCAAGCTTAAGGAAAATCGTCTCAATATTGGAATTATGTGAAGCTACAAGAATTTCTTGAGCACAAGCCACACTGTCAAGGATGTATCTATTCCTAGTGAAGGATGATTGAACTTGATCCAATAGTAAGTGGATATAGGGACGAAGCCAGTTTGCAAGAACTTTGGAGATGGTCTTGAAAACGCTACTGAGACAAATAAGGCAAAACTCAGTAACCATATAAGCACTCTTTCTTTGGGATGAGAGCAACCAAAGCATAATTAAAACAATGGAGATCCACCGCACCATGGTAAAGTTGGTTGAATAAAAGAAGAATATCCGGCTTGACAAGATCCCAAAATGTTTGATAAAATATTGGGGAAACCATCCAAACCGGGTGCTTTTTCCGCACCAAGATCAAAAAAACTGCAACTCTAATCTCCTCCTTAGTAAAAGGGCCCTTAATGTCCCGAGAGGCTACTCACAATTAAGGGTAAAGAGAATCCCAATTAGCATGAAATAGGAGGCAATGAAATACACCAAAAATATTAGAGAAGTGATGAAAGCACGGGAAATATATAAACGTGAAGCAAGAATTTTCTCTTGTGTTAGAGTGTGTGAATGAGATTGAATTGGTATCTTGTGCGCATGAAAAAAATTTAGAGTTGTGGTCATCTTGCTTGAGCCAAAGAGAGCGGGACACTGTTGCCACATGATTTCTTCAAGTTGTTGAACTTTTTCTAGTTCATGGAGAGGGATGTTTTAAGAGAGGACTCTTCGGAGGTGAGCAACTTTGATTCAAGAAGAGTATCAAGCTTATTAATGACATCAAGAAGATCAAGTTTTTGCTTTTTGACACTTCCGAATTGTCTACTTCACACCACGAGGGCCTTCCTTGTCTTTTGAAGCTTTTGACCTAAGCAATTGGAAGTATTGACATTGGAAACGGAAGACCAAGTATCAGCCACAATGTCACGAAGTTCATGATGTTCCAACCACATGCTTTCAAAGTGAAAACGCCGATCACAACGATGTGGGAATGATGTATGAAGTGAGATGGGTATATGTTCGGGGAGAGTGTTAGGTAGGACTTTGCAAGTGAAGAGGGGGAAGGTGTCATCCTAAGCATCCGAGACAAGGCATCAGTCAAGTTTGGCAAAGGTGGGCAGGGATCTTCTATTAGACCAAGCAAAGGACCCCCCCCCCCCCCCCCCCCCCCAAAAAAAAAAAAAAAAAAAAAAAAAAAAACCCACAAAACCAGGATATTAATAAGGCCAAGGTCCCGAATAAGATTGTTGAAGGATTCCATATCATTTAAGTTGCCTTCACACCCTTGCCGCTCATCCAAGAATCTCGTCATATTGAAATTCCCCATCACGGCCCAAGGCGCCGAGGAACACCAAGTATGAATGACATATATTTCTTTGAATTCTCAATATTCAAACTCCGTTCTTAAAAGAGAAAATTGTTTTGGTGCTATCTAATAAAAACTTCATATGCAACACACATATTATCGGATGTATGTGTGTATTATTTTTGTAAGTCAAATTGTATTGCAGCAAAAATAATTTATTTAGACTAATTTTCTTAATATTCTCTTACTTTATTATTTTCTCACAAAATCTCCTCAATTTAGAAATCTCAAGTAACTATTTTAAACTATCTTTAAAATTTCTAATAATTTTTTTTCTGTTAAATAACTATAGAAAATTCCAAATGAATGTCCCCCCTTTCAAGTACAAGATGGCTATCTTTCATATAATGATTTAGTGGAAACTGGTTTATTGAGAATTTTAAAGATAGTTCAAAATAGTTATTTGGGATTCTTTAATTTGAGTGGGTTTTCTGAAAACCCATAAAAGCTTAAATGGGTATTAAGAAAATTAGCTATTTATCTATAACCATTTCTAGTCTCATGTAAGAAATTACAGATAATGCTCTTCTTCCAGCTTATGTAATTATGTGAGGTTCAGATTCTGAACATAATCTGATACTCTTTTTTAAGGAATAACACTTATATATTTTTCTTAATATTATCATGCTATGCACTTATTATCAAACATTTCAAAATCAACTGTGTTGAGGTTTATGTCTTGTAAGCTTGGACTTCATGCAAGGTTTTCATCAACCCAATTCATCATCAATTCAAACCAAACCAAGTCCACACTAAACGTGTCTTGCACAAAAAGAAAGAAAAAAGGTCCATACTAAACCTTGCGCTTTGTACCCACCGAGTTGTGATGAGATAGATTGCAAACGAAGCAGATTGCCTTTGAGCCTTGTTATTGAGCTTAGGGGTGACTTTTGAATTGGGTTTACCAAGAAAAAGATACATATTTAATAATCCATACGCACAATTTGACCGTTCACCAATTACAGTTGCAACCACCCGATTAACAACTTGGACTTACAAATAAATTGGTATTGTTCATAAAATTGAATTGATGCTGGAGATTAATCATAAACATATAACACATAGTTTTGAATGCACTAATCAATCAATTCACAATATTATAGTTTGCCAGATGCTTAATTTTTATTCGTTTTATTCTGTGATGGAGATTTTTCGCCGCAAGTAATTGGACGGTCGATCCTCATCACAAGCAAGGGAAGAGATGAGTGAGGATTAAGAGTAGGGGAGAATATAAAGCACAACACAAAAGAGACATATGATTTTTTTTATGTGAAAACTCAAATCGGGAAAACATTACAGGGAGGAGAAGGATCCACTATAATCTGTAGGTTAAAAGAATTACAGGGAATTGAATGTCAGAGTCTCCTTTTGGATTGGAAAAAAAGAGATCGCTCCTTCTTACTGAGGAGAAGGTTCATTTATACTTATTTTGATCTGTGTGCACAGGGGTGGATAATAGGGGCGTGGTCTCGTAACCATACGATCTGCGCGTATTAATTTGTTGTAAAAATCGTGATTGTTGGCGCTTGATTGTTGGGATTGCATGCAGAGAATCTCGTCTTTGTTCATAAATATCCAGACTAGAGGGCATTTCATGTTATGAACGCGGGAAGATCGGGCTGCGTAACTGAGGGCGAAGATCAGGAAAGTGTAGCTGAAAGCAGAGATCAGAGATGATCTGTTGCTGAGATAATCTTGTGCGGAGCTGAAATCTCCGGAAAGGGGCAGACTCCAGGACGACTGGGAGCATCGAAGCAACCTGGGTGGAAGTGTCCTCAGGGCGAGGAGCAGCTTCTGGAATGGCTCTTGAGTACGGAGGCTTTTAGTTGCTTGGACACATGTCACGATCCTATGAGGGTCATTTTTTTATCACTACAGTTGGCCCCCGCTCTTCTGCTTGTCGGAGTCTGCGAGAGAGAAGTGGGAGAGCGGAACAGGTGAAGGATTCCTCGATGCCTTAGGTTGACTTGATGCTTATGAGCAGAGGAAGATCCTGAATCATTAATGTGGATTCTTCTAAATTGACTTGGAGATCGCGCTTCTGACTAACAGCTGGCGCGATGAGTGGTCTGGCTTTTTGAAATTGATAACTGGTATCCCTTCGATTCTAGTTCCATGATGACCGAGATCATAAGGGAGCATCAGTTGATACCGCGCCTATTTGGTTGACCGAAATATTCAGGATATGATCCGATTTTTTGGAATCGAGAATTTGAATTGGAAACGGTTTGATTCCTCCTCCATCTATAAATAGGTAGAACGCTTCGTATAGAAATAGCCTCTGCTATCTCCTCTGAGAAGTACTTGACTCTAGAGTCCTCCTCTGCTTTGCTAAGCCGCCATTATCCTTTTCTCCTCTTTATCAGATGGAGAAAGGAAAGGTGGAGAGGACGGTAGTCGAGTTCCCACCGCTTGAGTTTGTTCGATAAAAAATGTCAATCTTCGCGATGAGCCTATCACAAACTTTCAGTCTTCGTGACAAGGTTCCGCCGCCTGGGGAGATTTGCCTGATGGTCGCTATGATTGGAGCCGATGATCTAGTTTCAGGTCGCCCATTTTTTAGAGAGTGAGGACAGTTCTAACGTTCTGACCTTATCTCTATATAGGGCCATGAGGAAGGAAGAGAGGAAGCTCTTTGGTCGGATGTGCTGATGAATTGCTTCTCATCCCGAAGCCTAATCTTCTTCCTTAGAACATCAAAGTAAAGAAAGGTTGTCTTCTCCTTCTGGTGTGTTTGCCGGAGTCCGTCTGGTCGGTGTTGTTGCCTCACTCCTAGAGGGCTTCTTAAGGATCACTGCGGAGAGCGGGATGATCTGGCCGTCTTGAATGTGTGCGAACTGTTGTCAAGGCTTATGCTCGCTTATTGTAACGCCCCGGTTCCGCGGGTACGGAGACATTATTGTGACGTATATACGTGGTCAAAAATACCCTCACATATATACGCTAAGTATTAGTACAGAAAAGAACCAGAGTACATAAGTACGTGGTGCATTATACATTCCAACATATGAGTATAATTACAACGTTATCACATGATGTGACACAGTCTTACAAGAATATTACATCACTGATAGGCGCAGATGCGAGAATATAAAAAGATATACAAGTATGAATAGTACAAAAGACGCTCACGAGTCACAAAAAGAAAACTCGAGAGCCGAGCGGGGAGCCTGAAAGGATATGTCCTCAGATGGTCTGCCAATGATTCACACTACGTATCTCTAAGCAATCGAGAGAATCCACATGCTCCGCGCTCCAAGATCTGGACATGCAGATCTAGGGGAGTCAGAACTCCCCAACGAGTAGTAATACGGGTGTCAAGTGACGTTTATAGACAGGCACACGTGTATAGGATCAAGTGATGTGATTCATGCATACGGCTACAGGCATTGACCAGTAAGCTTAAACGGAAATCGAAAGTCAGTTGAAAACCCGAAAATTCAGTAAATACATGTGCATCAATAAATTCGAATAAACAAAGCATGTACTAAAAACCGAATCAAAACCATAGGTACACATCAGCATACAATGAGACCTCATGTATTGTATTAAATATGAGTGTGGACAAAACTAGTTATATAAGCTCAGACTTTGAAATCATGAGATTGATACATCGAGGGTATAATCCAAACAAGAAAACCCTCATCTATATACCATATACCCTATGTCATCATCATCTGAGTTCATACAAATTGAGTTGACCTTAGAGTAACAGAATAAGAGTGTGTGTCTGGAGTAATCATTGTATCATAGAATAATATATATATATACAAGTGACGAGTAGGATAACTTAATCATATAACAATAACGATCAGTGTTGCCTGTTATTATAATCACTTCCTTCTAGTGTCTTATACCACTGGCCGTTCAAACTAGAGTCCACCATCAAGCATAACGCATCCGAATATTGATAAGTGGATACTATTATTCGTATGAGGAAATGACTCAATAACACCCGCTCCTGACATTATTATTATTAACAATTAAGTTCTGGCTAGCACAGGACAGTGTCTAGTATTACACATCAAGAGTCGGTGATCGGTAGTCAGTACAGGTGTAAGCAGCATAACAACCAGTTATTAAATTATTATTATTATTAAGACTCGATCGATCCATATGTTTTGGTATGTGTTACCGGCACATATACATCCACATATGAATAAGATGAATTAAACTATTGGAAACTGATGGGAGATCAATTTATCATATTCATAATGGGCATCGTGCATACCCGGGACAACGACCTTACGTGATTGGGTCTGGACCCCAATCCCAGCCGCTAGGCTATAAGGGTCTTAGCCCTGGAAGGATGGAATTTGGACAAGGGTGCCAGTACACCCACCAGAACACTTGTGGCCTAAGGTCATTCTGAATAGTGTTGCAACATCGAGCCATTATAAAAACATACTTATTGAAGTTCATCAGTTCCCCCGTTCCAGTGTAAGTTGTCCAATTATTACAAATTCTATGTAATTATCAATTTAAGGGAATAGCAGGAGCATGATATAGGAGTAATAGGAGTACATGAGTACAATAGTACTGGAGATACAGGATTACTGTACATAACAGGATATAATAATTGGATTCCCATAAATGTGATAACTATAAATCAAGTGATTGACATGTCAGGTGTCAAGTATCAGATGTCAGGGGTCAGGTGATAACACGCAGGGGTCAGGTGACCAACATAACAAGTGATAACATATCAAGTGTCAGATGTCAGGTCAAGTTAGGTGACATGTATAGGAATATAATATAATTAAACATTTTAAACTCTTCACACCCATATTGGAACAACATTACAGCTATACGAATAAACAAGCAGAGTTGAGCAATACTGGAGGCACGGATAGCAAACATAGTTTTATCACTAAAGCGCTTAGCGGAGCTATCGGGATGACTCTGCTTAAAATGCGAGTTTGAAATCTGACAGAGTTCCGCCTAGACGAGTCTAGTGATAAAGTGCTGAGCACAACACATGCAAACCAGGCCAAGCTGAAAGGAGGATCTAAGCGCACCCCCTTCCAGGGAGTGGGCATAAGAGAGACCATAAGGTCTAAAGCACACTCCCCTTTCGAGGAAGTGACGGAGAGCCCAAAAGGGCTTAATTCCAGAAGGCCAAGAAGGTATCTACAGAAAATGTTAGTACCACATAAGCACACATGTAAACAGGAGAGATAACAAGCAAAAGAACTATAGATCGGTCAACCTCGCGGTAGGGCTATCATGAAACCCGTCGGTGTAGACCAAAGTCTATTAGATAGTCCAGCCAGAGGGCGGCGAAACCACTCCGCCAAAGCAACCACTAAACCCATAAGGGTATAGGGGGACTCATTGGGTAGCCCGGGAAGTGGTCCCCCGGAAGTACACCCAGGAGGGGACGTTTGTCCCGAGAGTCTTCTCCTGCAACCCGCACCACTGTTAGTCCCACATATACAATATCATCTACACTAGTACAATCATTCGTCATAGATACAACAGATCACCCATGATACAACCACCGATACACCGATACAAGCGCCAATACACAAATACAGTCAATCACCCATAATTATACAACACCGCCATATATACATACACTCATACATTATAAATATACAATAACCCAAACATAATACAGGTACCCGCCCAGAATAAAACAAGTACTCGCCTACATCATCTGAAATTCTCGCGAAATCCTGGAGTCCTAAAACACGTGTACGCCATCAGTATTATTAACATATATAGAAAGGGGAGAAAGAGAGGAGAGAGAAAAAAAAATGAAAGAGGGAGAGAGAGAGAGAGAGAGAGAGAGGAGAGAGAGAGAATGTGGCAAGAGAGGGGAAAGGGAGAGGAATTAAAGTGAGAGAGAGAGAGATGTTGGGGGGGAGAAAGAGTTGGAGAGAGAGAGAGAGAGGTAAGACAGTAAAGAAAAATAAAAGAGGGGGAAAGAAAAGAAAGAAGAAAGAAAGAAAGGAAGGAAGGGGGAAAGAAAGAAGAGAATGGGAGAGGGGAGTAGAGGTGTGGGCCTGGCGGCTGTTGGCTGCCGCCGGCGGCCAGGGTGGCGACGGCGGCGCGCCGGAAGAGGCGGCGCTGTCGCGGCGGGGTGGCCTCCAGGGAGGAGGAGGAGGTGGAGGGGTGGAGTTGTTGTTGTAGTTGTTGTTGGTGGTGGAGATGTTGAGGTGGAGTTGATGGTGGTGAGGAGGAGATGAAGGTGGTGTGGTGAAGGTGTTGGTGGTGATGGGTATGATGGAGTGGTGATGGTGGTGGAGATGTAAGTGGTGGAGGGTAGTGATGGCGGGTGATGAAGATGATGATGATATAGTGGGCGATGATGGTGGAGTGAAGTGGAGGAGGTGGTGGTGCTGTGGTGGAGGAGATGGTGAAGGGGAGGGAAGATGGTGGAGGAAATGGTGGAGATGGTGATGGGTTTGGAAGGAAGAAGATGGTGATGGGTTTGAAGGAAGAAGATGGTGGTGGAGTTGAGCATTGTTGTTGTTGTTGAAGATGGAGTTGGAGAAGGAGGTAGATGTCGGTGGCTTGGTGGTGGCCGGAGGAGGTGGCCGGAGGGGGTGCTGGCGACGGTTTTGGCCAGCTGCCTGGCCGGGGAGGGGAAGAGCGAGAGAGAATGAGAGGAGAGAAAATGAATGAGAGTGGGAGAAGAGAAAAGAAATGGAAAGAAAGGAATGATAACAAGAAAAGAAAAGGAGAGAGAAGTGATGGGATGGGGAGTGGGTGTTGGCAGGTGATGGGAGAGGAGTATGGGGTGTCAGCCTACGTGGGAGTAGGAGAGAAAAGAAAAGAAAGAAAGAAAAGAAAAGAGAAGAGAGAATAACATTATTTAAATAGGAGAAAAATTGACTGTTTCAGAAATATTTCAAAAAAATCTCAAATAGAAAATATTATTTTAAGGTATGTGGTGTAATTGGATTCAAAAATTCAATCTGATTTTCAAATTAAAAATCCTGAAACTAACCAGCGATACCGGTCGACACCAAAACCGGTAGATTTTTGAATAATTCAGAAAAAATCTACAAAAATGCTCTATGATAGAAAATATGATTTTGAGGAACAATATGAAAACAAAATTTTGAAATTCCACTCCATTTAAAACGAAAAATTCGAGAATCGATCAGCGGTACCAATCGATACCGATTTTGAAGACTTTACAGAATAATTCAGAAAATTTCAGAAAATCATGAAAAATCTAAAATATTAGAAAACAGTATTTGAAACTAAAATCGGTCAAATCAAACTATCATAAAGATCAAATCGAGCAGTACACAGGTATCGGGTCCCCAGTTCAGGCTAGGACTGACTCTAAGTCTAAAAATCTGGATCCCATACCAAAAGATAATATAAATAATTCTCTAAATAAAAATAAATACTGGGAGAAATAGGAAAATACGAGCGAAAAATCGGGACACATATCTGAGTACGTATTCCGGGGACAGGGTGTTACAATCCATCTACCTTACAAAAATTTCGTCCTCGAAATTTCGATAAGGGGAATATGGACACAGAAAAGGTAAGAATGTGAATTATACCCATTAAGATATGAATGACTGAGGGTAATGATCACAACCGACTAAATAATAATCTCGGGACATAGATGTCTTCCGCACTTCTTGCTGTATAAAGTTTCCGACGGTGTCACATTAACGTTGACCTGTTATCTGCTAAAAGAATCCATCTAGAATTTCAATAGACTGATCCATTCTGAATAATGAGATGAATTGACTTGGTGAGATAATCAATATTTTTTTTTTTCACTGCGAGACAAAGCTGATGAAATCCATTGAAATCATAGTACTGAAATCCATAATATAAAATCTTTGTGTGACATGAAGTTATCTTGACGAAGAGTCTATAATAAAATTCTCAGATGTGCTGCATACTTATCATCATTCTGAGAGTAAACTAAAATTTAAAAAAAAGAAATCTTGATAAGGCTGAGCATAAATATGAAAAACCGATAATAACGAATTCTGAATACTGGGCATTGATAACTCTGAAAGGCATAACCAAGAATATAGAATAACCATAACAAGTCTTGAATACTGTCTTCTTAATAATAACCCGACTGTAGATTAAATATTTAAAAAATACCCGGTCCTGTAAGATTTGTCAAATAGATCGCCAATAAAGATTGACAAATTCGTCCAGATATAGCGAGAATACCCGGTTCATTAAATCCATAAGACAAGTCGAGCGAGAGAAATCTGGGGAACGAGGATAGAATGCTAAACATTGATGGAACTAGCCACGAGTGAAGCCAGACCTAGGTGAGGCCATCGCATAACACAACATCAGGTTCTAAGCACGAAGGTGTGGTGGAGCTAACGCTCTGCAAGGCTCGCACTTGGCGAAACTAACGCTGAGAAACCAGCGCGTAACACAACGCTAAATGCTAATCACCAGGGTTCGCGGCTCATCAAATCCATAAAAAAGACTGCTAGGCGTTGGCGACTCTGAGTTATGTGATGTTGATAGAAAAGATCGTGACTGTTGCTGAAATATTACAATAGAAAATACCATAACTTTGTTTGGCAGAAGCCCTGAATCTGAAAATTCATTCCAAAGTGAAGTTCCTTCTGATATACTCCATCTGATCGAATAAGTATGATTATCCCACTTTCTGTGCTAATCCCCATGATGCATCCTCATAAACAAGAATACGAAGCCAAAAACTAGCCAGAATTTAGACAATGCAATGTACCAGAATCAAAGAATGTCAGAACAAAATAAGAGTGAACCACATCTTACCTACTGCTACCTCTCTAGTTTATCTATATCTTAAGTTGGTATAAAGGCCGCGAAAATCAGGATAGTGAAAAGATGGAAGGGGTTAGGAATCAAGGAAGGACGATCAAGAAGAAATAGATAACTTTACACTTATAGTTAGGTTGTATGATCAAAACTCATGCATTTCAGCTGCAAATTAATATCACATTAATCTATCGATTTTTTGTACTAAAGATGTGAGAGCCTAGACTCTGATACCATCCTGTAACGCCCCGCTCCCGCGGGTACAAAAATGTTACTGCAACATATATACGTAGGTCAAAAATATCCTCACATATATACGCTAAACATCACCACAGCAAGAATCAGAGTACGAAAGTACGTGATGCATTATACATTCCAACATATGAGTACAATTACAAAGTTATCACATGACGTGACACAATATTACAAGAATGTTACATCACCGATAGGCGCAGATGCGAGAATACAAAAAGATATATAAGTATGAACAGTACAAAAGGCGCTCACGAGTCACAAAAGGAAAACACGAGAGCCGAGCAGGGATCCTAGAAAGATAGGGCCTCAGACGGTCTACTGATGATCCATGCTCTTGCTGCACATCTCTGATCAGCAACCGAGAGAATTCACAAGGTCCAAACTCTGAGATCTAGACATGCAGATCCAGGAGAGTCAGAACTCCCCAATGAGCAGTAATATGGGTGCCAATTGGCGTGCATAGATAGGCACATATGTACAGGATCAAGTGGTGTGATTTAGGCATACAAGTACATGTATTGACCAGTAAGCTTAAACGAGAAATCAGAAGTCAGTAGAAAACCCGAAAATTCAGTAAATACATGTGTATCAATAAATCTGAATAAACAAAGCATGTACTGAAAACCGAATCGAAAGCATGCGTACAAATAAGCATACAGTGAGACCTCAAGTATTGCATTAAATACGAGAGTGGACAAAACTAGTTATGCAAGCTCAGACTTTCGATTCATGAGATTGATACGTCGAGGGGATAATCCAAACAAGGAAACCCTCATCTATATACCATATACCACATGTCGCCATCATCTGAGTTCATATAACATGAGTTGCCCTCAGAGTAACAGACAAGAGTGTGTCTGGAATAATCATTGTGTCACAGAATAATATAGATACAAGTGATGAGTAGGATAACTTAACAATATCGATCAGTGTCGCCTGGCAAAGGCGACACTGAAACCCTTGACTCCTTTGGTGAACCCAATGAGATACGCTTCTTAGACTTGGACTCTAATTTGTTCCTTTTCTGACTATCAACCAAACATATGCCAGGCAACCGAAAATTCGTAAGGTTGAATAGTTCACAGATACTCTTCGTTATATCTCCTCTGGGATCTGAAGATCAATAGCTATTGATGGTGACTGGATGTAGGTCAAAAATCTCTTGTGTTTGTATTTGCATATTTTTATGATATTTTTTTTTCTTTCTTGCAAGTTATTTTATTTAACGTTATTCTTTTAGTGTTTGTGTTGACGTGATTTTTAGATCCTACAATTGGTATCAGAGCCCGGCCTGGCATACACTACTAACACCCTGCATACCCGGTCAATACCCTTCAAGGATGGCAATGGAGTTTCCTTCATCACAATTCAGAGAAGGACATTTTACACAACGTCTACCATTATTTGATGGATCAAACTACAACTACTGGAGGTGTAGAATGAAGATCTATTTGCAATCACTCAACTATGAACTATGGAACATAGTAGAAGCACCATACACCAAGCCGACCACCAATCACAATGCGTGGAGTGAAGAACAAAAGAAATCTGCAAACCTTGATGCCAAAGTAATGAACGTGCTTTTCTGTGCCTTGAACAAAGAAGAATTCAATCGCGTGTCAACGGCCAGATCTGCAAATTAAATAGGGCAGATTTTACAGGTAACTCATGAAGGTACAAATAAGCTTAAAGAATCTAAAATTTTTGTTCTTGTTACAAGGTTTGAACTCTTCAAAATGAAGGAGAATGAAACAATTTCAGAAATGATTACAAGATTCACGGACATTATAAATTTCTTAGCATCCCTTGGAAAGGAATACACTCAAGTTGAAAAAGTTAAAAAGATTCTTCGTGAACTCACATTAGATTGGGAGAAGAAAATCACTGCAATAGAAGAAGCAAATGATTTCTCAACAATATCATTAGAAAACCTTATTGGTAATTTAACTGGCATATGAAGTACAACTTGAAGATCGGAAGAATGATGAACATCAACTTCAATCAAAAAAGAAAGTACTTGCTTTCCATACATCCTCAGATATAGAAAATTCAGATGATGATAAAGAAGAGATGGCAATGCTCTCAAGAAAATTCAGAAAGTACTTGAAGTAAGGTAAGTTTAATCCTACATGTTTTAATTGCAATAAAACAGGTCATATGAAGAAGGATTGCCCATTGCTCAAAAATAAAAGAAAATTCAAGAGCAAAAAGTTCAAAAAGAAGAAAGATTATCAGACATTATAGGAGAATAGTGATTCATCTTTCTCAGATGAAGAAGAAGCCACTGAGCATGCCAATATTTGTTTTATGGCTCAAGAAGAAGATGATGTACAATATACTGAACTATTAGATGCATTTCATGAGTTCTATGATGATCTTAAGAATGAAAAGATTAAAAACAAATCTTTATCAAAAGAAAATGAAGGACTCAACAAAGAAAATTCTGTTTATATTTCTCAAATTTTTTCTGTATATTCTCAAAATGATGACTTTGAAAAAGTTATATTATCTTTAAAAAGGAATAATTAGAATTTCTTAATAAAGAATGCTTCACTTCAAAGAGAAACTATGTCTTTAAATGAAAGAATTTCAGTTTTAAATAAAGACATAACTAGTTTCAAAGATAAATATGAAGAACTTTTGAATAAAGTGACAAAGTTTAATATAGGAAAAGAAAATTTAAATGATATATTGTCATATCAAAAATGTCATATAATCATTTTCGATTTGGATTTTCAAAAGATAAGCATATTGGTCTTGATTGTTCAAAAAATAATGTTGAAAGACTTACACATGTATACAAAAAGAATAATGATAATTCTTTTGTTAAGAAGACCATGAAATCAAAGTATACATATATTTAGATTTCTAAAAATCTAAATAATATGGCAAAAATGCTTATATTGCATCCATATATACATCATATATGTAATTCATGCAATTATGCTTATACTAGCAGATGAAAACCAAATTCAAATTGGGTTTGAAATCTGAAGACTAATTTGTTTAAATCTTGTTATAATGAATACCTATTAAATGTTTTTATCTTATAGGTACCATATAAAGAAAAGAGAATACTTGATATAAGTTATTTCTAACACTTGAAAATATATCATATGTATGTCATGATATATGTTTTGCAGGGGGAGAACACTTGTTATCTATATTTGTTATAACCTATTTTCTGCAGGGGGAGTTTCTCTGTAGGGGGAGCTTCTGCATACACAGCTTGTCATCATAAAAAAGGGAGAGAATGTTAGAACTTAGATTTTAATGATAACATTTGTGATGCAGATGCATTGAAGCTCTATCTCAAAAGCTTATGATGAGTTCTAAGTGCTCAAGACTACTCAAGAATATTTGGCTATTTTGTGTATTTTATATAGAATGTTAAAAGCCTTGAAACACACACATGCACTTTAGTCATATAATCAACTTATATCCAAGTATAGTCGACTTATATATCCTCTAGTCGACTTGACCCTTTATGTAGTCGACTAAGTCCTATTCAGAAAAGATATCCACTCTCTGCTTATTGACTACCATATTCTATAAGTCGACTAATAGTAGTTTTCAGAGACTTGCATATCTGTATCATATATCTGATAGTCGACTGATCCCTTCTGCTAGTCGACTAACTCAGTCAAAAATGCCTATATTAGTCGACTTATAACAATTTTTGATTGTTAAACAGTTATTAATTTTCTGGTGTTTATCCAACGTTCTAATATTCAAATTTGTCTTGATAACTGCCCTAACTGACCATTGATTTCAGCTATAATAGGGATGTTATCCTAGGCTAAACACACCAATTCAAATGATTAGTTTTCTGTCCAAATTCTGTTGAAAAATTCTGTTTTCCAGAAAACTAGTTTCTACTTTCATTTCTTCACACAATTCCAATCCTATTGTGAAGAATTCTGAGATTCCACCTATAAGAGTCATTGTTCACGATCACATACAAGTCTCAAGGCTTATAGGATATTTTATAATCACTTAAAGAGAAGAATTGTACAAGGTTATCTTCTTGGTGTTGAGAAGAGGTGTACAAGAAAATTGTCTTCTTGGTGTAGAGAAGAGTTGTACGGATTTGGCAAAGGTTGTTTGTCAAGTAGTGTACAAGGAGTTAATTTTTGGGTGTACAAAATCAAGGATAAGGAAAATCTCAAGCGGGTTGCTTAGGAACTGGATGTAGGTCACGAGGACCGAACCAGGATAAAATCTCTTGTGTTTGCGCTTGCATATTTTCTGAGATTTATTTCCTTTCTTGCAAATTATTTTATTTAACGTTATTCTTTTAGTGTTTGTGTTGACGTAATTTTTAGATCCTACAAATACTTCCTGTCAACTTGTACAAGTTTGTTGTCGTTCTCCTTTGAGAATCGTAATGGAGTCTCTAATAACTTTAATTCCTCCATCTGCACCAAAAAACTTGTAAGCTTTCAAAGCTTCCAACGAGAGAAGATTCTTCTTTAAATCCGGAACGTGTCGAATAACTTGTCCATCAAATATCCTCATATGGATGTTACCGATGCCAATAGCCTTTTCACACAACGTCGTTTCCCATCAAAACAGAGCCTCCATCATAAGGCTTGTAAGTACTGAACCACTCTTTTTTTTGGGCACATGTGGTATGTGCACCCCGAGTCAAGTAATCAAGCATCTGAGTATTTACCTTTTCCTGATTCAGCATTCAAGATATCACATGAATGCTCATCTGGTTCTTCGACAATCCGGATTGATCTAACTTTCCACTAGTACTCGCCCCATCAGAATTTTTACCGCCTTTCCTCTTCAACATCTCCTTATATTTCATACAATTTTTCTTGATGTGTCATAGTTTCTTGCAAAAGTAGCAAGAGAAACTGTTAGAAGCCTCTAGATTCTTTTGGGTCCCCTACTCTTTGATCTTCCCCGCTGGCCCTTGATAAACAATCCTGAGGCCTCCTCCGTAGAGTCTATCTTCTTCATCAGCTCGTTGTTTTGGAGCATCTGCCTGACATCTTCTAACTTTAAGGTCTCCTTACTATACATGATGGTGGTTCACAAGTGGTCATAACTTGATGGAAGAGAAAAGAGTGACGGAAGAGAAAGAGTGACAGAAAAGTTTTGTCTTCTTCTTCTAGCTTAAGATTTAAAGCTAACAAGTCACTTAAAATTCTACTAAAAGCATTGAGATGTTGTAGAATAAACATACCTACCTTCATCCGAAGACTGTATAACTACTTCTTCATGAAGAGCTTGTTACAAACTCTTCATCATGTATAGGCTCTCCAGCCTACACCAAAGACCAACAGTTGTCTCCTCGTTTATCACGTTGTTGGGACCTCATCTGATAGGATAGTATGATCGTCGCCTTTGCATGGAGGTCGATATCGTTCCACTCATCATCCTCCATCTTCGATGATTTCTTCTCAATACCAAGTATGGCCTTGTGTGTGCCCTTCTTCACGAGCAATGATATTATTCGCATCTTCTACAACAGGAAGTTGGACTTCCCATCGAATTTCTCCAACTCGAACTTGATTGTCGTGGTCGTCTTGCTAGCCATCGCTCTGATATCAATTATTGGTGATCTATCACCGATCAAATAATAGAGAAACACCTAGTTGAAGACTCGCCTGCAGAAGCGAAAGCGTTGAAAATCTACCACTAGCAAGCAATCACCACACAACTAAAGAACACAAGATTTAACGTGGTTCGACAATGTGCCTACGTCTACGGGGAGGAGAGGAGAAATATTTTTTGAAAACAAAAAAGAAAATACAAAAGTTATAAGAAGATCTCTCTCTTACAACTCTTAATAGTGAAATTCTAGAATTTCTCTTGAATTCTTAACACCTTCAAAAGGCCACCCCCAAGAAGTTTATGTAGGACACCTAGGATGATCCTAATCTAACACAAACTTAAATCAGCACCTCCACAGAGAAATAGGAAACTTGTTTCTAAATCAAAATAAGAGACAGATTCGTATTAGAAAACTGCCAAAATCTGAATTCTTCTCCAATGAATATGAGACACTCAAAATACTAACATAAACGACTCATTCCCTCAAGTAAAATTTGCCTTGATCTGAATTATCAAATGCCAGTTCCTTGCTCTACTAATGGACTGCAGTAAATCATAGTTGAATTGTACGTGCTTCTATCTAGTTTTTACATCATTGTGTGTAATTTTGATCATTTGTCGGACTGCATTTGTTGCATTTGGAAGTTGAACTTTATGGTATTCTAATTTTTCACATTAAGTGCACACATTTAACTTGTTTGAGTTTAGGATTTTATACTGCATCGCTTGCTTGCTTGCATGATTTTGCATGTGTGTCATAGCTTGGTGCATGTGTCATAATGAAAATCCAACATGTAATCAAGATAAAAAAACTAATCGACACATTTGATAAGCTAGATCATATAATTAAACAACTTCGGAAAATGATAGAATCTCAAATACAAAGGCACGTGATGGTCCTAACGATTATGAATGTTAGGAAGGCTATAGGCACTGTCTCTTAGACAAATTACACAACCTCTATAATCATATTTGAGTACTTAAACCGTTATTGTGATGTGAGAGAGAACCGTTCTAAAACCATAACTAGTTTGTCTCAGGTTTAAGCACAGATATTAGGCGTGCTATGATTACTAGTTCCTATGGTGTGGACTCCATTGAAGATGCTTTTGGTTTAAAGATAGACTTGACTTTCAAGGGGATAGTCAATGCTAAACCTGAGAACAGTGTTTTAAAGGTGAGAGATATGGATATTATGATTATCATTGACCCTCGGAGAGTAGACATTTTTATTTTTGTGCCTAGTAATGTAGTTGACGATTCGAAGGTTATTGAAGATGCCCACATTCATTTTGAGATTTCTAGTATCATAGAGGATCCATTAGTCAATCTCGATACACTGATTATTGATGAAAGCCATATATCTTCTGCGAGTACCAGTGACATTGTTGATGCGTTAGTGGATTTGAGTACAGCCACACCTGATGAGGTCTATATTCATGAAGAAAAATCAAGAGAATCAAGAAACAAAGATTGAATCCATTGTAACTACTCCTAGCGTCTCCTCTTCTAATAAGTCACTAGAATTTCTTGCTCTGTTACATCAAGTTAGTTCTGTCTTTTGCTCTTTTAGTGAGTGTTTGGAGTGCTCTCTAGAGTTTCGACAGATGTCTGAAGTACGTCTTCCTAAAACCATGTCTTTCTTTCTCCTATCTCTAGAAATTGACCCTAGAGAGTCTATTGCATTACATTTGTTTGTTGCACATGATGAAACTTCTAGACAGATGGTAGTTTACAATGATGATTATAAATTTGCTGCATCTTTTACATAGTATTTTGCAGGGTATGTTTCATTCTGAGATTGTGATAGTATTGCACAATTAGCGTACAAGTTCCTATAGGGTCCTGAAGAGAAATGCTTTCACATCTACAAGTTGGATATCACATAGCGTCTTGGTATCAGTGTGATTTTCAGTGAAGAGGACTCGACACAATTTGCAATATATGCATTCCTTGATCTACCATCATCTACAACAGATTTATCACAGAAGTCAAGTTTTCCCCAACCCCGAGAGAATGATAAGAACATCTAGTAGATTAGTTTGTTTTAGTTGGTTGAATCATTTTATCTTATTTTGTTTTAGCTCGTTATTGTAGTTGGTTTATCCTCTCTTAATCCCACAATGATTTTAGTAGGAATTATCATGTCGCTAGATAAGACCAAGACTGCTTTGCTATTAGTTAGTTGATGATGAATATGAAAATGCTTACTTGAGCAATTATTAGTCACTATGCTTTTGAGTAAGATATCTTAGAAAGAGAGTCCCGACTGTTTTCTTGAGTTACAAGCCCTATGTTAAAATTTCTTAATGTTCGTTCCTAATTATTCATTTTCTCGTACAGTTCATCTCCCATCCCTTTACCAAAGTATGAGTGTTGATATCAAAGAAAGCATGGAATGGGCTCGACCACAGTAAATGCAGTGGCATATGGAGTCTTTGAACCACAACAAGCAAAAAACGCCATCCTAAGCACATGACAAGTGAGGGACACCTTGGACCACCACCCAGTTTGTAAGTGATGAATCTGATGGGCTCTCTCCCCTGCATTCCTGTCTTCCTATTTTGCCATCAATTAACCCTACCATCCATTTGCTTAATCCTAGCATCCATTTGCTAAGCAAAATGATTAAACCTAATTCACCAAAGGCATATAATGTGCTGCATATCTTATAATTCTTGAGGAATTTTGTTATATATCTAAATTTTGTCAATTTGAGACAATATGCCTGGAAAAATTAATGTGTGCATGCAATCTCAAATTGAAAAGAGCATGATCATCAATATTATCTTTCATTTTCTTTCTACTCATGCACAAACATCACAGGGCCAAAGGATAAGAATACTTCAGAAACAAACATAGAATCAGATCAGCAACACAACATGTGAGCCTCAAATCTACAGAAATCTCTATAAAGCAGAAATAAGATTTTTCCTTTTTTTTTTTTTTTGGTTATAGTAGAAAAAGATTTTTCGTTTCTTTATTTTAATTTCTCTTAACTCCAAATAAGACATCATGTATTCACCTAGTCTTATTAGGACATATATTTTTTTCTCTATAAATAAACGACCACAACCTAATTGAAATTATATCTCTTCATCTTCTTCACCTCAACACAATACGCTATAAAACATGTGATACACAAATCGACTAAAAATCCACTACAAAATAATTTAGTGCAAGCTCATGAGACTTACACGGGTTGATTACGACATGATCACCACAACTTGTTAATGATATACTATTAACCTAAATCAGCAGCTATTAACAAACAGATCGCTAGATATAGCATAAATAGCCTTGCCTTGTATAATAAACCTTCTGATTCTGGGATGCAAGTATTAGTTAAAGTGCTCCAAATGATGGAGAGCCACTGGATCAAAAATATCCAGAGACCTAAAAGAATCATAATGAATAATATAAAAAGATATTCAAGTCGTAAATAAAAGAAACATCTTTGCTTACATATGTGTAGACACAGGTAGAATGGAGACTTACCTACAACTAGTCAAGTTTTAATCTCATTATTTCTTTAAAAGTCATCATTCGATCACAAAAAAGGATTGAAACCATGACAATTTGGGAAGAAAAAATCAAAATATTTTGAACAGAAACAGATCAAATGTCCATCAAACTAAATGTAGACTTTTCCAGTATCCCATGGAATCTGAAATTACTTCTCAGGCAGCATAATGTATCTGAATTATTTTCAGAAGCCATCTGTATGCTAACATTGAGCAAGCATTAAACATACAGGAGAAATTAGTAAAGAGCCCAAGTTCATCTTTGGCTCTAGCTATTATTACTCTAGGAAGGCTTTGAGAAAATCAAATCAAATGAATCCATAAACTTGACACTCAAAAAACCAGTACCTGTCTGGAGGAAGAATTCAATTCGAATTTATAAATGAGCCGATTTTCTGCATCACCTTGAAAGCAAATGTGCCGGTGTGCAGTCAATTTGTATTCTCACTCTCTATGATGTTTCAGATAGGGAGCCAATTTGAAACAGCCCCCTGGACATTCAGAAGGAGACTGATATGCTGCAGAAAAAACATGTGAAGGTAAGTTAGCTAAACTTCAAACTGGTCACCAAACACTCTACACTTAACAGAGTTTCAACTGTTGGCATTGTTGCAGAAGAGATCATACAGTATCCAGAATGCGGCTGACTTGAATGCCTTTGGCGAAGCAATATCCAAATGATCAAACCTTACCTGCAACCAATTCAAATAAACTTCTTTACAGCAAACATTATCAAGAACTAATACACACTAACTATATCCATAATCTTCAATGCTAGCTAATTATTTTTTATTTCACAGTGGACACTTTGTAGTAATTTTAATCATGAACAGCCTACTAAACAAGAAGCCCAAGAACTATTCAACTCAAAGCACAGGTTAGATTTGGAAGCTCTGACCATCTGGATACAGTTAAAACTCAGGCATCCATCCCATCTCAATGCAGTTACCTTTCAGCGTACTCACAAGAATCCTTCATCGCAGCAACCTGAAAATTCCAAAAGGATGAAATTTCATCAAAGCATATAACTGCCTATAAAGCAGTACTCAAAAAGGAAGGAAAAATACAATTAACGATGAGTTCAAAGAAATGCTTGCGTTAAAAGAAACTCAGTGACTCTAAGCAGATTATGGCATCACTCAAGAAAATACCAGAAGAATTAAATAAATAAAATAAAATAAAGATTATGCTGAACCGCATCAGCATAACAAAATCTTCACAAACTACCGCACAAAGATCAACTTCAATCATCATAACACAATCTTCAAACATATACACAAAACATACTCTCAAAGAATAAGCCATCTAGAGAATCAGGTAAGCTCTTCCACAAGGCAGTTGTGAAACCTCTGATAAACGCTAAGAAATATTCAAGTCAATTCATTCAACAAGGCACTCTTTTACCATCACAATACACCACACACACTAGATAATTGCAATACTGATTCAAAATCAAAGTAGGGTCTTCTGTTCAAGAATTTCACTGACTTCATTCTAGCACGCAAAGGAAAAACCTGCTAAAGGCCACTGCATGCAACTCTTTCCAGGAAATGATGACTAAACAAAGAATGTGAAAA
This sequence comes from Agave tequilana, assembly GCA_038442645.1. Classification (NCBI taxonomy): domain Eukaryota; kingdom Viridiplantae; phylum Streptophyta; class Magnoliopsida; order Asparagales; family Asparagaceae; genus Agave; species Agave tequilana. The sequence goes on from JAVJIF010010301.1 coordinate 121,059, forward strand.
ACCAAGAGTGCATAAGAATTTCCATTCAAACGCAGATAGAAAAACAACTTACTATAACAAAATACCAAATAAAACATAAAGGACATAACTGAACTATTAGAAGTAACTAAATCTATGAAAGAAAATGTTTATAAAAGCGTAAAAGGACATTGTAGTATCTAATCTTCTCCTTGCTAACAAAATAACCCTAATCAAACAAACTAAATCCCAAGTCCTCATCAGATTCCTCAGGAGGCTCCTCTTTCTTCTCTTCTTCCTTGGCTGCAATAGGCGCAGCAGTCTCAGCAGCTGCAACAGGGGCAGCTGCAACAGCAAACTTGCTCGGGTCCTGCATTGAATAAACAATTTATCATCAGTCAGAACTTGCCACAAAATAAACAATAATGCAACTAATGGATCAGCGAGCAGCAAAATGAAAACATACCTTTAGATACTCCTTCACCTTCTCCGCCTGCGGGAATGTATATTCGGTGGCAACAGCAACAGCAAGAACATTCTTGTAGGCATTGAGGAACATGTGCGGTGCTGCTGCTAGAGTTGGGTATGAGAGAGCCAGTGACAGTGAAGCAACCATAGAAACGCCAGCTGCAAACTTTTCAATTAGGTCCTCCTCTGTGAGATCTAGTACCTCGGGACTAAAGACTGATCCATTGTCATAGACAGATAAGACTACAAGCCCATATGAGAATGGCCTAATCCCAAGCTTGGCAAGGAGAGCAGCCTCCGAAGAGCCCACCTTATCACCTTTCTTGATCAGCTCAACTGGAGTGATGATTTCAACAGTACCCTTGTTAATCTTGGTTGGAATGTTAAGCACCTGGTAAAGAAGTCAAGTTAGAGGCCAGAATTCTCTCATTAACTAGTAACATCCACTACATTAACTTAACTAGTATGCTAATCACCTGAAAGAAAGAGGTCTGTGAGGGGTCCAATCCAGTGTTGCCAGGAGGAACAACGACATCAATCGGAGCAACAAGTCCAACACGAGCAGGAGCTCCAACCTGATTGTGATTAGAAAATGAGGATTAAACAACAAAACAAAACTAATCACACGCACACATGTTTGTGACTCCCTCTTGAACACCTAGATAATGTATGCAGTCCACTTAATTAAAACTTAATCCAGTAAGCAGAACATTTTGGAGCAGAGTTCCATCATGCTTACTAGCGCACGTGCCAACAAAATGCATATTGGTGTGGAAAACTGCCAATAATGAAAGTAAATAGGGAACATAAAAGACCTTATCCAAAATACTGATGAATCTTCACCCAAGCAAGCGGGGGGCGCTAAGATAATACTTTCTTGGACAACAGAAGCAAAATGATGTCAAGACCTAAGAGAACTCTTCCAGCTTTCCAGATAGGATATAGCAGCCGTGTTGCAGCTGAGAGATTTTGCAACAGATAGTGGTTTTTTAATAATCAGTAGATAAAGTAAAAGCACCTTTAATGTTGGGTTAAGTCCTAGGGAGGTTCAGTGGCTACACCATCCTGGAAGGGATTACATCCTTGAAATGCTCTCTTTCAAAAATAATAGGTCCTTTGATGCTAATACATAAAAAGTTAATAGGCCTGACCACGCATAATCACCAATTAACTGTTATTCAGCATCAACAAGTGCAACAGTAAAATCAGCTAATGTCCAAAACAAAAGTGTGTTCATTCATAAGCCCCTTTTAGCTTTAAGGCAGTATAGCCAGGTTAACGACAGTTAAAATCCCTTAATCTAGCATACGTAGAGCCTAAAGACGAGATTTGAACTGCAGTTCATCTTCCTTGGGCAAGATGCTTGCTTGACAGTAATCAATTTAACAACCAACCTACAAAACATTATAAGATGAAACAAAACAGACATATTCTACACCGCCAAATTTTCGTATTATTCCGACTCATATAAGTCTCAAAAGGTCATGCCAGACATTTCAACTTTCCACTTTGTTTTTTTCCCCTTTAATTCAGCATTTAAAAAAAAAACTCATACCAGATCCAAACAAAAAAAATACTCTAGAAACGTGTGCTTAACAGATTGTACAACATGAATTTATTTTAATTAGATTTTTTTCCTACCACAAAATTGCAAACCCATCTTTCAACGGATAAAGATGAAGGGATGGTGAGCCTGAAAAACTTGGTAACAGTTTTCACATCAATGTATTCATACCCCATAATGCCCACTGAGTTATACAATAAGGTAGTAATAACATTAAACATCAACAATTCCAAGATAAAACTTTTCCAAAGAGAAAACTTGCGAAAATCAAAGTAGGAAAGAAATACCTTGTATTTGGCAACCTCTTCGCTGACCTCCTTGAGATCACCCTTGGTAAAGATCAAACCCACATCCCCTGCACCACCACGCCATAAATAATAAGACATAATACAAGAAAAGGGCATTATAAAGCAGATGGATGGCGATTAAAAGAAGTAAACTTGAAAAATATATGATGGGTGGACGGATGGATCGATGACATACGACGAGAAGTGGGAGGAGGTTGAGGTAGTTGGAGTTGCCGGTGTTCTCGGCGTGGATCCTGATGCAGCGGCGGATGAGGGTGTTCTTCCCCCCATGAGAACGATGGAGTCCCCTCGAGCCCCTTGCGGATGTTTTGCAACTGGTTTGGACCCCACATTGTCGGCGGCGGCGATGAGCACCTGGCTGTACTCGTCCAAAAAACTGCACAGCCTCTTGTCGTAGTGTTGCTTCTTCTCAGCCTTCGTCACCTTGATCGCCATTTCTCTCTCCCTCTCTTTCTCAACAAACCCGCCGCCGCGCTAGGGTGCCCCTTTCCTTCTTCTTGTTTTTGTAAACCGAGAAGGAAGCAGCTAGGGTTTTATAAGTAGAGGAGATGATGTCCCTTTCTTATATAACGTTAATAAACGAACGGGTTGGGCTGGAGACGCAGATTGATCGTGCGTAAATCGACTTGTGGGCTTGGGGAGTTAGGCCTGTGGGCCAACGTTAGTCATCAACGGAACCGATTAATTGTCAAAGTACTCACATATCACTCCCGATAAGGGTTTGAGGGGTTTTTTTTTTTTTAAAGAGTAAAAGGTGAACCTAAAGGTCTCCCACATTTCATTAATAAGTTTTAAAGAACACAACCCTGTGATACAATAGAAAAAAACACGAAAATACTCCTTGAACTATATAGTTCTAAAGCACACGCAGGTGCAAGAGTAAAAAAAAAACAAAAGTAGAGAGAAGTTCCGAAGAGGGGAGCAACAGACTAAGTCTGAAACAAAATACAAGTTGACTTTAAAACTAACGTTAGATTTTATGGTCAATTGCTAAACAAAAGCAGGGTTCCGTAAAGGTATTAATCTTGTTTCATCTGTGTCAATGTCATCTCTCCTACCCCCGTCTTTTTTGATTGATTGTTGGGGTCCCGCTTGTCAGGATTTACCTTATGACTCTCGTCGCTATGTCTCTGGATCTACATGAAAGAAGATTGAGCGACTAAGAGGGGAAAAAAAA